>QVNW01000474.1:0-64896 GCA_014825475.1 Pseudomyrmex flavicornis
CGATATATATCGATATGCGATATATATATCGATATGCGATATTATGATGTTTGCATAGACAAATCTTATTCTTGCTCAAAACGCTACTTTGTATAGTAGTATGAGAAACCATCACTTTCATCCCTTTATATCATCGCGCCTATGCTCATCTTAAAATTTCTCTGATTAATGTCCGAGAGAAGTCTTATCGAAAATTTATAAAAATTTAATGTATCGTCGAGACGATGACAAATGATCGTTGTGATAAAATAGTCGGAATGTTCCGCAGATGTCGCCGAAAGATAGATGAAAGATAAAATTGAAACGTGTTACAACACGGGAACATTGTCTGCGTCGGACAAATGATGTTGTTTTGTAAATTGACGTAACAACATATACTTCAGATAAAAAAAAAAAAAAAAAAAAAAAATCATTTAAGCGATAGCGATCGATGAGATTAGGAAAGAAAAAAATGCTGTATAAGTGAGTGACAAAAGTCGTCGTCGGTGTTGAACCGCATAGGTGCCCAACCGCATCTTGTTACGCAACAATGTAGTCGTGTGGAGAAAACAACGTTTTAAAGCGGTCTCTGGAGAACCGCGAAGACTCGCTATTACCCTTCTCTCCCATCTTCGCTCTTTTGTGCACGGTCGTCGTGTTCTCCTCTCCGTACGAAGAAGAGGGACAGAGGTTAATGGACGCGGCGTGCAGATAAGAGGTTCACGAAGCAGGTTGAAAGGGTGACTTCAATGCGGCCACGAGAGCTCGCCTGAAGGGTAAGAGAGAACACGGCATACAAAGATCGATCGGCAGAAACGTGGCTTCTTCAGGGACAACGAGAAGCCCTTGACTGCAGGGACGCGAGATGCTCTCGAAGCTCGTATATAAAAATTGCCTCTCAAGAGCGCAAGTAACAGATCTATCACGTAATAAGACTCGTCAATCATCTTGCACCGTGTGTAATATCGCATCTTTTCGGAATTTAAAATGCGACTGTTCGAAATTAATATATCCGAGCTTTCAAAACTGTAAGATCCCGCTACGTAACTTTTAATCTCTAATCGAATCTCGATGCGGAAATATCGACTACCAATTTTTCTGCCGCGCGGAAGATTTGGATTTTTCAAATCCATACCTATTGTATTTTTTAACTTTTCGCGATTGTAATATCGAACAAAACGTTCCAGATCCAGGTGAAATGAAAATGATGTATTGTTTTTTGGATTAACAAGATCTACGCATCATTGGCACAAATATATATTTCAAAAATGTTCGAGAGCTAACGAAAACGAACAATCCGAGACCAAATTCAATCTCGTGAACGGCCTTATTCCCACGAGTGGAACAAATCGGAAAGAGAGATAGAGAAAAAGAGAGAGAACGTCCATTAAAGTAAATAAAGAAACTTGCAGTAGCTGCTGCGAGAGAGAAGAGGCGCTACAAAGGAAGATTGAGAATAAGATTTCTTACATAATTAGCTACTAAGTATTTGCGTGCGCGCCGTATTGTTTTTTTTCTCTCACACGCAACAGAGAGTCGATGTAACATTTTTTATTTTTTATCATTCTTTATCTCAAATATAATCGCGAGCACACGTAAAGCCACAAATAGAAACAAATGATCTTCAGAGCAATTCAACATCGCTTTTGTAAAAACGAATAATTTGTTATTTATCGCGTCGCGATAAATAGCAGTTCGCAAACCGGTAATTAAATTTCGAGGTGCGACGCGAGGCGGATACGAGCCATTGTCTCCGAGAGATTGTCTCTCGAGAAAGAGTTAAATCGCGGGCGCGGAGTCGAGAAACGCGCAGGACGACGCGTTCTATCTTTCCTCTTGTTTCTCCCTGGTCGCGACCTTCCTTTTTCTCGCTCTCCGTCGGTGGTACATCGACATTAGACCTAGAACACGTTCTCCGCACGACGCGGCATTTGCCAGGGAAAGAGACGGGCGTATAATACACACGTATACGTACTATGTATGTACGCGTGGCGCATGCAGAGCCGCGTGCGCCTTCGCTTGTTTCGCTTTGCTTGCTTTCTTGCTTGCGTGCACTTACCGGCCCGTCGAGATACATCTCTCCGCACACACGAGAGAGAAAGGGAAAAAGAGAGAGAGAGAGAGACAAAGAGGAGGGAGAGAGGAGAACGAAGGTAGAGGCGATTAATCCTCCCGCGCGCAGGATTATTTCGTAAGGCGAAGGACGATAAAGGTCGAAGCAGTCGAGAGTCGGGAGGAGATCGTTCGTTTATTTCTCGCCGATCTTGCGAAGAAACGCGATTATGTTTAAAAATAACGGCCGAGAACCGGCATCATCACGCGCCGTTTTAAAATTATATTTTAAATTCGCCAGAGAGAGAGACAGAGAGAACACGCTTGTAATAATCTCGTGAGCGGGAGAAAAGATTCGCCACGGCTGTAGTTTTGCGCGATGGAAAGACGTGCACATTTTTTACGTATTAACACGCACGTGATCGCACGGTTGATCGCGATATGTCATTTTTCTCGTATTGTTTTATAAAAACACGATATGTACAAAATTACAAATCTAAATATCAGTCAGTTTCGCACACGTTTCTATTAAAATAAAAATACTTTTAAATTACTTTTAATTATTACTAAAATAAATTACTCGGAGAAAAATTATATTCTTAACACACCACGTGTCTCTTGTTTCACCTCCTCCTCTAAGCCACTCTGGGAGAAATTCTATACCTGAGTATCTCTCTTGGAGAGACGTGTGTTCAAGTGTTTCCTCGTCAGCGACTCTCAAGAGCGCGGATTAATCGAGATCAGGCATCGAGACGCGAGTGATCGACTATTTCTTTTGTTGGACTGGAAAACGCGATTGCGGAATGCAAAATTATACATAATGCGTGACGTGGAACGGCCGATCATTTCGCGTCAATCCGAGATATGTCAATGAAACGTCCTTTTTCCCGTCTTCTTCCTCGCTCGCGGACGCGATAACACGAGAAAGTACCACAATTAGCTCCCATTTTCAGATCAATGCTCCTACCCGCGATCTTTCACTATCATGCGCGCGACAGGCGCTACCTTTGCGATTTGCGTTAACTTTTACTTTCCAATTCCGACGTCCTTCGCATCGGTGCCACCGCCGCGCTCACCGCCTATAATCGCCGACAGACTCGAGTGTCTCGCGTTACGTCACGCGCTTTTTAGACGATTCTTTCGCGTTACTATTTTTTTTTTTTCTTTTACATTACTGTTACGCGTTAGTAATAACAACTAACTTTTAAAGAGAAATTGCAAGAAGGCATTTTGTTGTACGTCAAAGAGAGAGAGAGAGAGAGAGAAAGAAAGGAGAGAATATTCGTTGGTTTTTTCGCTACGAGCCAAATGCGAACTGATTGCATTCAGTTTCGTCGGATAATGAATCGCTTCGTTCGGAAATAGTTGCGCAACACAACCGCGAGCACAAAGGGCGCGCGTTAAAAACGCATCTTTTTTTTTTTTTTTTTTTTTTTTTTTATTCTTTCTCTCTCTCTCCTTCTTTCTCTCTTTCTTCTCCCGTTCTCGAATGCACAGGTAAACGCACATGGCGCTTTTTACGTCCAAGACCCGGCGGCGGTTTTATGCAATTTCTTGCTCGCCGGGGCAAGAACCAAGAAGCCAGCAATCGCTTTACGATTCTCACAAATGAATTCCCTGAAGTCGCTTTTACCCTCATTCGTTTAACCTTTTCTTCATTCGTTGATTTTTTTTTCTTGCACACTCTCTTATTCAGCTCTTTTCGCGCTCTTTGTAATCTATATCATACAGTCTTTCGTTGTCACTTCGTTTTCGATCAACTGATCGGCCACATGTCTCTCGCGAACATCTCGCGAGAGAATCACTTCTTTGAGAATCACTGTCGGAGCGTTGAGACGCGGATAACTTATTTTGAGACAGACAAAGCTGAGTCAGACGGGTATTATATGCAAATGTAATTTTTAAACGCGCGCGTGTACACAATTCGGAAGCTAAGAGATTAGAATGACATTTTGATTTTTTCTTTTACCGTCTCTCTATCAAGAATTAAATTCTAAGAATTGAAAGAATCACAATGTCTTTGAAAAAAAAAAAAAAAAGTCTTCTTCAGTCTAAACGGAAGACTTCAATGTCATTTATGAAAATGTATTCAAGTATTTGTTTCTGAAAAATGCGATATGTCGAATAAGAGAAACGTCGCTGTCTGCCAATGAAGTAGAAACGACAATGAAACGGTTTTTGATACGAGCGCACAGCATCGGCTCACATTCACTTATGTGGCGCGAACACTCGCGCGCAGGCAGGTTAATAGAACGCTGTTTTATGTTCGCGTCTGCCAATAAAGATATTCTGGCGTTACTCTCGCCTTTCCTGCCACGTCTATCGTTTCAGGATCGTTATGAGAATTCTCCCTCCCTCTCTCTCTCTCTCTCTCTCTCTCTTCCCACAATCCTCTTCTCGTACACACATCTAACCGATGTCCGCCGCACGGCGTATCACTTTGACCTGCCAATCGAGAATTCCTCTCCGTCACTGCGCGTCATTTCCCGTCTCTTCTTCTCCGCCAGTTGGTACTGCCCTCTTCTACGTCGACCTACGTCTATTTGCGGAGTCCGGTTTCTTCTTCTTGTTTTGTACATCCATCTCCCGCGATCCTTTCTTCTTTCTCCACCACGCGTACGTGTTGTTCCGTCCCTCTCTCTCCCTCTCGCTCTTTCTCTTCTCGTCATTCTGATATAACACACCAATGATTCACCATTACTGTAACCTACTAGCTGCGATCCTTCGTCGCGTTGCTCATCTTCTCTTCTCTCTTCTTCTCTCGCACACAACTCTGACTCTTTTCGTTTCGCTCGGCAGTTTCCTTTACTTTCCTTTACATATTCCTCTCCCATCCACTTAAGCACTTTGCTTCTTCTACCGATACCTTCGTTAGTAGTTCGCCGCTCTCGATACCGAAAAAAAAAAAACAAAAAAAAACGAAGGAGATATGCAGCCCGGGAAAGGGTCGCGTGGAACGTCGCCGCCCGTAAAAAAGCGTACTTAAAGCGCACTTAGCGTCAGCGTCATCTTCCCCGCCCGACATCGCAAATTATCTCTGTCGTAGTAATAATTGTTTATAAGAATTTCAGCTATTCGCGGCTCCCGAGTTCTATCATCCCGGATCGTTACATATGTACGCGCGTATGTACACGCAATGATAATTTTTACTTCTACTATTTTGCGCTGCTTTTTATTCTCATATTCAATAAAATATTTGCACGAAAGTGTATTATATAAAAAATATCGTTCGAAAACAATGTATCATCGTAATTAAATGTGAGAAGTGTATCTTTCCGTACTTCATATCGTACTTCACACAGCTTTTCTAGGTCATTTGAAACTTTCTGCCCACCCGCTCCTTTCCCAATGGCCTCGCGCTCGACTCTCCTTCTCCACATTCTTTTTCGTCAACTATTTCTTCCGCTTATCCCTTTTGTCTATCGCAGCTCATCGCTGCTTCACAACCGAGCACCGCTATTGTCGGAGTTTCCTATCCCCAGGGCAAATGGAAGTTTTCCAGAGAACCGGGCGAATTCTTACCCTCCCTCCATCTCTCTCTCATCCGCGCAAATTTGCACTTTCGACAGATAATCGCGCTGGGAAAATGCAACGGGAACGCTGATGAAATACTTCATTTCGATACGATTTTTAACGTTATAAATAAAAAACGATCTATGAAATTATAGCTCACGTTTGTTGTCAAAGAATTAAAATTGTCAGTTTTGTAATGTAAAATAGGAAATAAATGTTTTTTGCAAGTAAGAGAAATCTCAATCCTAACACACTCGTTGACAAAGAAAACACGTGCGCGACAACATATAAAAAAATATTAAATTCGAAAGCTGCAACATTTGTTGCGAACTTCTTACTCGACCGAATGCATCCTACGCACAACTTTCATCAATCACGACACCTTCGAAGTCATCGTTGCGAGTACAATAATCGATTGACACTCTCGTGTCCCGCGGAAAAGGGCAAGAAGAGCGCAAGAAAGTGAGAAAAATGTGCGACTTGCGCCGAGAGACTCTCCGTCGTAACTAGAACGAAGATCACATACGATCTATCGCGATTGTCGACGACCAATGCGAAGTATATTGCGCAGATGTAGTGTGTTAAAAAGAGTGTCGTAAAAAGAGAAGAGATAGTTCCAACGGATATGCGCTATAAACAAGCGCGAAAGTGAACACAAATATTGTGTGTTGTCGCAATTCAATATTTTTTTTCTAAGCTACTAACTTCAATGGAAATGCAGAGAGCTGCAGAGACAAGAATACAAAGAAAGAAAAAAAATTGAAACCAATATATTCTACTAGTACGAATGGGCTATTTCAACTTCGATTCACGTCGATGGCAAGAGGTATGTTACGCTCTTACGTACACGACTAAAATATTCAAGATGAAAATCGATACCGATATAAAACGGTTTATATCGCGAACGTAGAATATTTATTCGTGTACTTAGCTAATTAGATGGTATTTATTAATTTTCAAATTTTTGAAATACATTACAAGTAAAATAATTGACTAAAAAATGTGAATTAAAGAAAAATCTTTCTCTCTCTTCCTCTATTTCTTCCTCTCTATATATATTATCAAACTTTATCTTTGGAGAAAAGAGACGTTATTTTTTTTGCCCTTACACGCACACAAGATATTCTTGCGACAACTTGTATATTTGTGTTACATACATGTTTTTTATTATATAACGAAAAATATACGAGTTATCGCGAGGATATTTTGTTAAATATTTCCTTGCAAACATGTAACGAAAAATATACAAGTTGTCACAAGAACACTTCGCGTGTGCGCGAAAGTACACAAGTGCGAAAAATAATTTCTTTTCTTCAAAGATGAATTTTGATGAGAATTTAATTGGCACGACAGAAAAGGATCGAAGATAAAGTCCGAAAAAGTAAAAGACGACAACCACTGCTCTGAGGAGCAATTAAAAGCAATTTCTCTTGGTTATATATCACTTTTATGTGCGCCACGGGTCCTCATTAAGAGTGACCTTCGACTCCTTCGACCGGCGCAACACACAACAAGATCCTATTGCTTCTGTTGTTTTCGCAAAATAAAATAAATTTGCCAAAGACGAATACGGAAGGCAACACACAGTTTGCACACACATCGGTAATAAGATGAATCTCAATAAAGTTGATATGTCTCGACAACAAAACGAGTTAACACACAGATAAATACAGAGAGAGAAAAAGAGAGAAAGAGATATGTAACGTCGAAATAAATTATCACTCGAATTTTTCAAAGGCGATAAATTTTATTTAAAGATACACACGTTTGGCTTATTGTACGCTGTCTCATGTATTCGAAAATAAAAGCTTAGTCAATCAGGAAATCAATTTTGACGTGTGTAACGTCACGCGTCTCTAGTAGTCATGAAAATTATTAGATTTTAAATAACTTATTTACCACATATGTCTCTTCGTGTTCCGCTGGCCGACTTATCATTTCTCGTGACAGCCGCCGGACAGTGCTATTTTCCTAGAAACGGACTGATCGATTGAACGTGAATCGAGAAATTTTCATTACGTTCGTGCGAGCTTTTTTTCTTCGGCGCATCGTGTGTGACTGACTGGTAGCCAATTTTGCTGTTTCAATCAACCTATTTCCTCGACAGACGATTGCAAAAAAAAAAAAAAAATACGTAAACGAAACAAACACACGATTTATTCGCAGTTACGTTGAAAACCATTTTGATCGAGAATGCTGTCGGAAATAATAGTTCGAAATTTTTTAATTTTCAGCGATTTGTTTATTTTAACGCGATCGCTCAGTTTATCGAAAAGCACTTGTTTAAATGATAAACACACGAGCGAATAAGATCGACCACGATCTTGCGATAATATCAGAGAAGGGAGATGGTCTCTCTTGCGCGAGAGATTGTACATACGGTGCAACTATGCGGCAGAGGAGAACCACCTTTGCACCGGTCTAATAGGCGACGCATGAATAAATTTGCATTGGATTTTACGCGCGCATAAAAGATATAAGGCAATATGGCAGAGGAGGAAGATACACACGCGAAGATGTTCGCGCAGGTATACGCAAATGCGCGCGTACGGATAGAATAAACGTACTTAAATTATAGATGATCTCCACAAAACTCTTTCCCTCGAATCGATAGGGGTCGCAAAGAAAATAGAAAAATAAAGAAGAGAATATGGAGAGAAAGAGAGAAGGATCTGAGAAGCAGTCCGTGCCTTCAGAGGGGTCGATTTCTACCGTTTCCTTTTTTGTTTTTTTTTTCCGTCCTTTCTACCGGTCGGTGGGACGTCAATCGCGCGCATTGTTTTAGTTATTGCGAGAGAAAGAAAGACCGCAGGCTAAGATACAAAGAAGAAACTTCGACAAAAGAGCGTTTCGACATCGACAAAAATCTGTGATTTGCGTGTGCGAAGTTTCTCGCAAGATTTTGCGAACTCGCGTGTCTTTGAAATTAACTCTCGGCACACCGCTGCGTTTGCAACTTTCGCGAGAGAATCTTTGTAGCAAACGATTATAAGATAAAATATTCTTTTATACAGCCAGTTTTCGCTAAGTCTCAGAGAAGTAAACACGTCGGGTGCTTGAGAACCGCTGATCTAACGTAGGAAATACAGACCCAAGGCTAATAAAAGTTGATAATACATCAACTGTCTAATAATCGATAATTACGCCTTGACCTATTGTAAAAATATTTCACGCGATATTAAATTCGAGTCGTTCGAATCTCGATAATGTGTACTATCACATTTCACTAATTAAAATTACTGCGGAGAGAATCAATTCTCGCATGAATTTTTTATTCAAAAAAAAAAAAAGAAAAAAAAACGTAGGCTCGGCGAAGAAACCGCTTTCGATTTCGCGATCTCTTTCTCTCTCTCTCTCATTCTCTCGATAATTACTATCGTGCTGCAGGAAATTCTAAACAAAGCAAACGAAACGAAACGAGAGCGGATCGATCGAGAGTGGTTTTGAGTTTCTACCTTGCAACAACACGCGTGCAATACGTGCGTGTGTGTTTGTTTAAAACCTCTTGAGAAATTCAACGCTATTCTGTTTTGTTTTGCACTTCGATCTTTTTATCAGTAAAATACGAGTAACATTTAATAAATGTCGCGTGCGCGAGTTAATGAGAGAGAAACGCAAATCGACTGTAAATTACTTCAACAAATACGTATCGAGAATTTTTGTTTTTTTAACACAAAAATATACAATTTGTTACGCGCATCCTGTGCGCGATCATTAACGAACACACGTTCGCGTCGTGGATCGTCACCGGATTCGTGACACGGATACGCGCAGTTTCCGGCATGTACGTGATTCCCATCCGGAATAAAGTGAGAGTGCGAAGTCGCAAGCGTGCGCGCGTCTCACCTTTTTCGCACGTGCCGAATAGACACCCGATATGCAGATTATGGGAAGCCTTGTGCGCGTCTCTCTTTGAAAAGCATGTATGAGATCCCGAGCTAGTCGCATTCCACGCGCGCAAGTAATATTTTACGAACACTTCTTGCGACTTGCTAAGTGTCGAGAAAAAAGATAAAGTCTCATGTAAACGAACGAATTTTTGAAACCGGTTCTAACGACTGCACCGCAATCTCGACAGCTGTGACTCGCACTGTTATAAAATACGATTGAAAATCATTACAATTATAGTTATTGCAGCGATATTTTTGCTAAATTTTTTTCTCTTTTTCCGTACTCACACATGTGCGTTTATAAACTCGTCAAATATTTTTTTTTCGAAAAAGATAAACACACGGTCGTCTCGCAACAAATCGACAGATGTAATGTCGGGAGGATAGTCTTTAAATTCAACAGAACGCGTTAAGTCGCCTGAACAATTGTCGAGTATAATCGTGCAATGTTTTCGCGTGAGTCTACGAGTGTGTCAAGGCTAATCGGTGATCGAATCACCGATTTGCCCGTGCACGCATATCGCCAACGTTATGTTTGTCACGTGTGTGCATATCCATGTACGCGCAAAATATCTCTCTTCGATCTTATTTCAACTTAATGTATTAAAACCCATTCGTTCTACAAGATATTTGTTTTACAAGATTTTGAAGCCCTCGTATAAGAAAAAAAACATTTCCAAAAAATAGATCGAAAACAACTTCGCGTTTTACAGCTGCCAATATGTAATTACATGCCCCTGTATACATTCCACGTTATTTCGTTTCAAATCGGGAGATGAAAATGCATCACCGCTCGTACACGTGTGTGACATTATAAAAGTATGTAAGGCGATCCGGAACTATCGACCGATCGATATTGTTCTATGGCATTGCGACACGAAACAATTGACTAGACCGAGATATGTACGTACGTATACACGCGGACGCGTTATAAAATGGTGACTCGACATTTTTAGAGGTTTGTTTTTATGATAAAAAAAAAAAAAGGGAAAACGAGATACAGTTTCCAAATATCTAAACTCTTGAGGCAACTCGATTTTTCGTCGATTTTTTTCGGGAAGTGGACCTAATATCAAAGGGTGTTGTATACAATAATAAAACTCGCATTAGCGTTGCGCGAGGGAAAGAATCCGTCGTGACGCGGGATCGTGTTGAACATTCCGCGGTTATCATCGCGCATTTCGCGCAAAACACGAACTCACGTTGTACGTGATTTTTTTTTGTTATGCCCCAACATGTACTCGCCGGAAAGTACATACGCGAGTCATTTGTGAGTCAGGCAACCAATTCGCGTCCGCGGACAAACCTTGCGGTTTTAAATGCGACGTTAAACAACGTACGTGTTAACCGTACCGTGTTTTTTTTCCTGCGCACATATTCCGCATATCACCGTTGTCTATTTCTGATAAACAGTGGTGTGTTTATTTTTTTATTTTTAACTTTGTTACAACACACACACACACACACGATCGATACATTCGTCTCCTTTGCGCGCGTAATCAACGAGAGATGCGACATGCGACTTTTATGAAAAACAAGATGCTTACAGCAAAAGTCGATGCGTGTGTTTGGAATTTAAAAAAAAAAAAAAAAAAGATAACGAGTTTAATGACAGGAGCTCGCGGAAGCTATAAAGAGAAAAAAAAACGAGAGTATCGCGTGTAACCACGGCGTACTCATAAGCTAACGCGCGTTAAATAATTCTGTTAAAACATTCTCTCGCGCGCAAAGATTCCGAGAATCAAAATGGAAAAATCTTTCTCTATGTCTGGAAAAAAAAAAATACAATGACTGATCTTAATTGAAATGTTTTAATTACGTTGTTTGCTGGTGCGAACGCGCGTAAGAGAGAAGCTGATGTCGCGTCATCTGGGAAGCTGTATTTTTTTCTCGAGATGAGAGAAAAGAAAGTATACGCGTATATAGCGGGCGACAAGTATCTCGCAATCGATTTTTACAATACACGTTTCTGATTCTCGCGTTAATTAGGGCCGAGCGCTTAATTGGGCGTTTCTCGTTAGAAGCATCATCGTGTCAAATCGCAATCTCTCTCTCTCTCTACAGAACGCAAGAAATACAAATTACGTAATCGGAGAAAAAGAGATCCGATCCGTTAATTAATTTCTTATTCGCCTCTGTTCGCCGTGTATTAATTAGCATTTTATAATATCTGAATATTAATACAAAATTTAATCTCGGTAATTCTCGTCTACTTTAATTCCCGTGCGATATAGGAACGTAAATTGGACACGTACAGTTCGATATGTAAGCGCCGTGCTTCGCGTTAAGGCCTTCGCACTTTTAACGAGAAAAAAATGTCGAGATCACGAAAGCAAAGTTGAGTTCTTCGAAGTGGAGTTTATTGGTGAGAAAAAAATAATCACCGATGTATACTCACACACGGTGGAAAGTTTCGTGGAAACACGGACTTTGCCGCGCACGAGTGAAAATAGAAATCTCTAAACCGAGGGGGCTTTATCGCGCGCGCCGCGATTAAGAAGAAGATTCGTCGCTTTTTTGACGCGCCGCTCTTTTTCAACGCGCCGCTGATTAATCGTTGCAACGCGCTTGTCATTCTTACTCGACATTTTTCGACCAACTTTCTACTTGTCGCTGACAAATCGATTTCGCACTCGTGCTCTTTGAGAATCGAACGCGATTAAATATATATCGCTTTCCAATTCGAAATATTTTTTTCAACTTATTTCAATAAAAAAAAAAAAAAAAAAAAATTATTCCGTCGCGAGTACTCAACGTTGCGAAAAAAAAAAAAAACATAATACATATAATAACGGACGAATGCGTATTGATTTTCCGGTAATTGTAATCAATACGCGGCTTTTTCGGAATTAGCAATAAATCGGCTTATTGAAGCGCGTTCTCTCGTTTCGCCAATAGACGAATATGTGCGTGCAAAAACACAAAAGCACATGAACGAAACTAGAGAGATGTGTGTGTTTCGAATTGTTTTTGATGCACTACTATAAACTATATCTTTCAAATTAGCATTTCAATTTTTCGTGTATATTGTTTGCGTGTGCGTTACAGCCGCGAGTCAAATCGAATCGAGTCATCTGACATTTTCGACGCAAAGCCACTGACACGAAGCGGTAAACATTTAAACGTAACATTTACATACATGTATGTATGTATGTAAACACACACTCGTTCACAGCGACGCTGCCGTATCCGAGTTCACGGTTTGATAATGCTCGATCGCTTTTCGGTCGAATTGTATCTCACAGCGCGCCCGCGCGAGCTCAATTGGCCGATGGATAGATCGCGAAATTTCGATAAAATCGACAGATAAAAAATCATCAATCGGAGAATACGCGGATTCAGAGAACTTCTAATAAAATAATGTAAATACGTGTTACGTTTTTTACTTCGCTTTTAACGCGAATATTATTCTTTTTGCAATTAACTACTCCGTTTATTGATTTTCTCATTTCCTAATATCTCCTTGTTAAAGTTCATTCAATGTTATTTTTGGTGTTTGTAAAAAAATGTATAACAAATTGCACTTCGTCGAAGATTAATTCGCAATGCTTTTTCGTCACATTGAAATCCGAAACGTGTATGCAACTAAAATTATTTTGATCCACGCCAAATTTCGCTGACGTTCATCAGTGACCAACCTTGAATTGTGACGCGATTCATTTAGTTGCAATAACATCATCGCAAAACAAACATCGATTTGTACACGTAATTAGGACGCTTATATTTAAAAAAAAAAAAAAAAAAAAAAAAAAAAATTTATCTTTGTAAAGGGAGAACGTTTATAAAATTTCAACTGTAATTAATGATTCTGTTTAGGTCTGATGTTTCGTCATTAGACTTAGAGGAAAAATAATGAAGCAAAAATCTAAAAAAAAACAAAAAGTACACAGAAAAAAATCATATCATGCGAAGATAGACAACGAAGATAGATGTTGTTGTTAAAATCTCAAAATGTTATCTTGGTTTTGAGTTTGTTGCTGAATATTTTCTCTATGAAGGGAATCGAACAGCTCGTTTGTATAATATTTCCGTACGGAAAATAGATCTTTGCGCCGTGTAAGAAAGAAATAAGCGCGAAATAAACAGACGGATGAAAACACGGTTGCTGCAAAGGAGCAAGTCTTTAAAATGCGCTTCAAATTAACTTGCGCAACAGACGTGAGAGAAGCGCGTCGTCCGAGTCCTAGACCCCACGCGGGGTGTAACAAAAAGTAATGCGCATAAGTAGGCGTCGCGAGGAGCCGCTCTCGCAAGTAGGTATTAAACCGTATAGCTGCATAAGCAGCGCGCAATTATTTTGATTGGCGTCCAATTACCGCGACGTGGCCAGTTTCGTCGTAACGAAAATAAATAATTATCGAAACGAAGCTCCTTGACACACGCTGCTGATCGTTATTATCCGGTAATAACGCGCGCGATAAGACGCAACGCACACACATACGCACACACGTCGGTAAATCATCTCGGATTTGTTAATTAGCAACGCTGTCTTTTCTGCTTAGCTTTCGAGTCACATGATAAACATTGAAAGCGGATTTCGAAGCGGAGCACAACACGAGATAATCGTGTGTACACACAATATTCGCGATCGTTATATTAATTGGCGAGAAAATGTGTATATTTCTCTCTCTGTGAGAGAGTCTTAACTAAATACTGCTTTGTTCGTAACATTCTAAAGAAATGCAATTATAAGATTTCAGTATTCTTTCCAACTTGAAAAAAAAAAATGATAATTTTAGTTTCTAATCCCTAATTATGTACATACTAGTTTGTTCATAACATATAAAATTCAATTATAAAATATTCTCGAACAACATGATTTATTTTAGTTTCCATGCTCACATATGTGAGAGATGTCGTTGGAAAATAAGCAATTTCCTCATTTTTCCAAAATTCTTTCGAGTTATTATATTTGACGTGTAATTCAACTATCTAATCTACACTGGTGATAAGCAACGTTAATCATTCTGTAATAATCATGTTTAAAATCAATCGTTTAATGATGAGTAGTCAGAAAAAATATTTTTTCCCAAAAATTACACGCGAGCAGAGTTTGCTGATTTTGCAAGGACACCCGTATCAAAATACGCACGTATTTTATATGTACACAACATTTGTTGTTGCACTTGCTTGTTTGTTGTTTGTTGTTCAGATATAAAAGACTCGCTCAAAAATCAATTTGGTTAAAAGTTCTCTCTCTTCTACCATATTGAAAATCCGAGTGATTTCAAACAATAACAAAGAAGAATACACATTGCTTGAGAGAATACGGCTTGCGTTAAAGTGTCGACTCGCGAGAGCGAAACTCAACGGCGGAACAACCTTCGTGTTACGAATAGCCCGCGTACTGTTACCGCGTTTAAGCATGCAGCGTGAATACGCGGACCAACAGACGCGGAATATATTCTCTCCATAGTGCTTGTGCATGGACTCACCTAAACGCTCGTTGTGTGGTCTTCATTTTCTCGATGTGCCAAGTGTCTCCTGCTCCGTATACTATCTTCCTTCTTTCTTCTCCCGTCCGTTTGTCTTCTTCTCCTCCTCTGTCGCTTCCTTGCTCTCCTCCAGCTGGCGAGGATTCGTCACAGCAACGTCACGAGCCGCGTATAAATCAAAAAAACACTTACGCGAAAAATGCGCGCGTTACACTTCTTACACGTCCGGATCAACAGTACGCGACATCACGCATTTCGAACGAGAGTTCACACGCACTTGTAGGTGAAAAAAAAATGGCGCGCGCGCGCGCACGCGGATCGCGCTTCCGATTGAAATGAAAAACAAGATCGGAGAGATTTGTTTTCGCACACTCGACGACGCCAGCGACTTCTTCCAGAACGAGATCACAGCTAAATGTCACCACGTGTGTGAGCTGCGTCCTCACTCCTTTTCTCAGCTTGAAACTCCGAAACAGTCGCAAAGCGACAGAGATTTTTGTAAATCGCGCGCGGGGATCGCGATGTTCCGAGAGAGTTGCTCGCGTGAATGAAGGATCGACGCCTTCTTCAAGATATATCGCGAAACGCAAAAGAATTAGATCAGTGGGACTCGCGGCCGAGTGAGAAACTTGGGTCGCGCGAGCGGCGAAAGGCCTTTACGCAGTGTCTGTCTTCCTCTCTCTCTCTCTCTCTCTCTCTCTCTCTTTCTCTGACCTTCTCCTTTTCAATTAATTTTTCGTGAATTCTTACATATTCGCACGACAGACCCAATGTCGTTTCCGCTGCTCTTTTTCTCGCACTTGTTTCAGAGAGTTTCTCCTCTCTCGGGAAGCAGCAACACACCTTTTCACACTTGCTCTATTCGGCCACGAATTGACATGGCGCAGACGCGCCCTCGCACATCACTCGCGACTACATTCGTTCGGTTTGGGCGCCGTGCGGAGGCGGTTAGCGAGACACGAACGTCGCGCGCCAACATATCGCGCGCGCGCACGATACACAAGACGGAAAACCGCTACCTGTCGCGCGTTGTGACACGTTTCGCCGATACCACGTCGTCGTCGTCTCAACGTTCTCACACGTCTTCTTCGACTCGCCCGGAACAACGTCGTTCGTCAACTGTCGCATCCGCGAGTTACTTATTATCGATCGTGATCGATATCGATTGGGTTACTCGATTTTCCGTAATCAATTGCCAATCGATACGTTCGCCATTATTTTCTTTCACGTCAATCTAACGATCGCGAGCTCGCTTTGCGAACAGAAAAAAACGGTCCGAATACTGCGAATATTTTCAGTTTTCGCGTACGTACTGAAATCGATTTACTATAATCGCACACCTGATTCCGTCGAATTTCTCTCCGAAGCGGTCGATGTTAGATCGTCGCAGTGATTGTTCCACGCGTTGGTTCTTCGTCTGTTCTCGGGGACGCGAGCACCCGAAAAATCGTCGCAGAACAGGTGCGAAAGGTGATTTTACACGCCGCAAAGCCGCCTCCTCCGCTACTCCCGGCCGAAAAGAGTCTGGCGTGTGTGTGCGTTACGGACTGGTTTTCACGAGGCTCTCCCGGACCGGCCAGACTACTTCGAGCGCGATGACGCGAGACAGCGAGCGCGTCCGAAGGGGAGCGCGAGCGAGACGGGACGAGATCGGCGCGCCGCGAGCGGAGGAGAGCGCGGCGGGTACCGTTCCACGGAAAGAGGCTTATTCCACCGAGTGCAAGGAAGTACTGTTACTTAGACGGGGCCCGGCAACGGGGGACCACCGCAACCGCGTCGTGACGCGGGAGGATCGGGCGGAGATTTCGCGGGAACGAAAGAGCGCGCGCTTTCTTTGTTTGTCGCGCGAAAACAAATAAAATAGTATCGACCGAGGATTCTCCCCCTCGTGAGACTTTTCTTGCTGCGACAGGTGGCGCGGATCGTTTGTCTTGTGTGACAATAAGATACGACTTTCGAACTTGTGTCTTTCCGTTGTTTCGGTTCGGCAAAAAGCGCGAACGCGACGCGGAAGATTTTTCAATTGCACGAAAATTGCAGTTCATTCAGAGACCGATTTAATACCGTCGCGTATAATGTGCATTTCGCGCGCGCGCGTGTGTGTATGTGTGTGTGTGTGTGTGTGTGTGTTTACACGCACGGCTCTTCCCGAGTCAACAACTTTTCTCGAACGGCCAAAGAAAGCGCTATGGAGGAAGAAAAGAGAGGAGATAATGCGGCGCCACTGCGGTCGGTAAACACAAATCCCGCTTCGAATCTCGAGTGTTCATAACAAACGGTAGGTATTTTCACATTGTTTACGTCGTCGCACGATAGCCTAACGCACGTGCGCGGAATTCTCTCTTGTCTCTCTTGTCGCTCTTTTGTCGTTGCTTAATTTATTTCTTTCTTGTCCAGTATAAAACAATTACCTCTGTGAGTTTTGTCTCAGCGAACACGTGGATGCGATCCCATCTATCACCACCCTGTGTATTAATCGCGCCGTGAGAGATCACTCACATGTCCGATATTTTTCTTTCTCCACTTCTCTTTAACCGGACGTCGCGCGGAGCGCAAGATACAATCTGAAACGTATACTCCGTTCAGCGGTCGCGGCTTGACTGGACGACCGACCGCCTCCGCACCGTTGCTCGTCGCGTTCACGCTCGTAGTCTGGGCGCGCGGCGCCCTCGCACTCGAAATCGGTTACGGGCGCGTTTACATGTTTCGAGGTTTGTTGTTGTTTTTTTTTTTTTTCTCACGGTGTCTTTCTCCTACGTGACTCTCGTATGGCTTTTCGACACACTGTTCTGTGTGCTGTAAAGGTAATTCAATTTCTATTAAGTGTTTCGTCGATCAACTGCCAGACAATTGAAAACGAATTGAACGTAAACTCTATTTTCCAAGTGTAAGGTAGAAGTGTCGACAAAACAAACAATGTTTACATTATTTTACAAAGATGAAGTAAATATTTACGCTACGCTCGACCCGTTCCCAACTAGAGTTGCTAACCGACTAGCAATCTGATCTCGACACAAGTTTAAAAATGTATAAACATTTTATCAGCGCGACTGTTCGCAAGATAAATCCTTCGATGTATTCTTTATAATACATTTCGCGTATACATTGTTCTGTCGATTGGTTTTCTCTTGATCTAACCGTAAAACAAGCGTGTATTCGGTACCGAGAGTCACACACGAATGTATACATACGCACCTGCGCGGTGTTCTCGCGTAAACAGTAAAGTAGGCTGTGTACGCCTGCCGCGTGTGTGCGCGCGAGAACGTGAGGTGAGCGGGTGTAACCGGTTTCACCGATTTTTTCACGAAAAGCACTCACGACGCTTTTATAAAATTGTACATACTCTTTGTCGTCGTCGTCGTCGTCGTCGTCATCGTCATCGTCGTCGTTAGACGTCACATTTCCATTCATCTCATCACCCTACGTCGGGACACTCGATCCCAAACGAGTGTACAATCGATGTTTCGTCAAGATTTAATCGTCATAGATTTTACATTCACGCAGTTATCTCAGTCGAGCATTAAAATTGTAAAATTTTAGTTATCTCCGCTTGTTATTGCTTATTTATGAAGTACAACGCGATTCATTTCGAAGAATAATATTGATGTGCAACATCATCGTACGCGCGTCAGATTATTCTCGGTTCCCCGAACGCTGAGTTTCGCTGAAATTTTAGACGTGATGTACGTAAAATCGTGATGCACACTCTTATTTTTGCGCAAAGTGATACATAAATTATACGTCGTTAGAAATGCACGCACATAAAATATTGTTGAAACATTCAATTTTAAAAATTGCTCGACACTAAAATTAAACGTGAAAAGTCATTTATATTACAGTCTGAATATTAACGAAGTCTTGAAAAATCTATTTTACCTGGATATTTTCAATTGTTTCAAATATAAAGCGAGAACTATATAATTAACATATTTAATTTCTACCAATTATTCTTACATTATAAATATACTTTTCTCTAAAACCTAGTTGCCGGTAATGTAGCAAATGTCTTGTGTCTTTCAACGTGTACCGCCATCTAAGGAGGCAAACGTGAAGCACGTGTTTAATGTATCACAGTAACCGTATGTGGATATAATCTGATCGAGTATAATGTTATATTATTCATTTTTACTTACAAATATATAAAAGTGATGTAATTTAAAATTACGTTGAGGATTTTAGAGAAACTTACATGTAAAAATTAAAACAAAAAGACATAGATCTATACATTTTATAATGTCGCAACGCATCGCTCGATTTTTTTATTTAAAATTTCGCACGGCAGCAATCATTTGACATTTTTGCAACTGCATCTTTTGCTCCTTCAACTTAAGAAGCTGCCTTTTCAAATCCAACTCCTTCTGTTTCATAGCCAGTTTCTCTTTGTGTCGTCTCTCTTCGTTTCTCTCAGCTTGAGAGAAACCTTCCCGTACTTCTTCAATAAATTTTTCAAACAGTACTGTTAAGGTTTGTTTACAATCTGACGCGTCTTTGTCTTTGGTTGCGTCGCTGTTAGACGATAAAAGATCTCCATGTTGACGAATTTTCAGCGGATGATGCGAATTGCTGTCTTGATTGCATCCGCGCGAGATCAACGAACACTTTGCCGATTCGTTTGGTGGTTGAGAATCAGTTTGTTCAAAATACGCGTGTTTTTTCTTCTCGCTGTTAAAAATTTCGTCCAAGGCGCGTTTGTGTTCCCACTGACCGTAGTGTTTTATTCTGCCTGGTTTTTTTAATCGTTCGCGGTAAGCGATGGTCTTGTACTTGCGAACCAGAACTCGCCATTTGTTTTCGCATTTCTGCGGACTGAAGCAGAAACCGTAGTTCTGCATTTCCAACGATATCATCTCGAACATCTCTCGCAGACTTTTGATTTGCGGTGATTTTCCAACCAGCGATCGATACTTTTTGTACTGATTGATCAGACAGGTGGTGGCTTTACTGTTCCACAGATACAACGCGCCCACGTCGCTTGACGGTATTGCGTTGATATTCTCGAAACTCTGTAAACTATTCTCCTCCTGAACGTAGCACTGAAGAATTGGCTCCTCTTTGACTTCCATGTGATCGTCAAGTTTACCGTCTGGCGAAAATGGTTACAATAACAATCATGTGAATTAATTAACATATTTGTTTTGTTGCGTTCGATACTTTAAAGTTTCTTTTTCTGTTTTTTTTCTTCATTGTACGCGTTTTAATTCAAAGTGCACCGCGTTGGCATTGCAACGTTCCACCTCATCGAATAGATGTAACGTTTGATCGATCAATCCTTTTGTTATGATTGACGGATCAAATGCTATTCCGACCGAAGAATAGAGTTTTGAAAACGCAGTTCAGGTTCGCTTTGTACATTTTTCTACATTTAACGCGATAAAAACAAACTGACGCTCAAAACACACAAACCCGTTTAATCTAATGTTTCTAGAGCAAGTTCTAATCTAACTTAAAAGACAAAACAGTTTCTTTACCTAATTGTTCCTCATTATAGGCCATGATCGACAAGAAACGTAAAGTTCGAACATCAACGATGTTGCGATCACAAGCAATCCAATCCTTTCGCGTACACAAGTCTGTACTGTTCTCGCGTGCGCAGCTGAAAAACCGAATAGAACTTGGTTCGAAACCGGTTTCGATCTGGAGCAGGTTCCGTCACAAACCGACAACGGCCATGTTCACCGCGCGTCATGTCACTGGTGGAGTCGAACAGCTGTGGGACTTGCGAAATCGTCGATCGTTGGAGCTTAGTTTTGAAACACATCAGGACAACACAGGGCACTTATTTTGCACGTACTTCTTTTGCTACAATCAATATGTAAAAACATTTTTTATTTTCATGTTTTCCTAAAAGATCTCTCATTTTTATATTTAAAACAAGTCTTATTGTCATAACTATACAAACAAGTACGTAACGTTCAGCGGAAAATGACAACTAGTGTTTTCTTGTTTTAGACGCATCTTGGACACGAGAGGATATTTTCTATAGTAGTACAAGTTGAAATATCGAAGAAGCGCGCAAACAAATAACTTGTTTTTTTAGAAGAAGCCTATCACACACAAGTAAGACGTAAATAATTATAAGTATTTGCGACTAATATCTTTATAAAATTTGACGATAAAGTACACAGCTAAAAACAACAAAACTTAATGCAAAAACTTTTAAACTTTTTCTCACATAAAATTAGTCGTAACTTATCGATACATTTCGTTCCGCAGGAACGCTCACCTAGAATGCGTGCTAACGAGTTCTTATTTACAGGCGTACAAGAATTCTTACCTCGAGAGAGACGTTCAAAAACTCCATCCACAAACTGGAAACAATTACAAAGACGCGACGTGCAGATACGTGTAAGATCGTATCGTTTACGATTATGACAACGTTTACATCGTGTCTGAGATGAACGGATGCTGGTGAGATTCTTGCGCTGAAAAAAATTTAGCCGTTAGAACATCAAAGATACGCATCATGTCTTTTTTTTTTTATTTTACGAAAAAACGTGATTTTTAAGTCAAAAGATTCTCAATCGGACATAATGACACGAGTGTCATTTCAATTCTTTAAACAGTTTTTGAACTTTAGACTTTGATTAGTCAGTTGTTCCGAGATTTACATAAAGTAATGTTTTGTCAACACAAAGTTTCTTGAGCGAAACGCAACGCGAGGGAAAAATTTCGTGCGTGTCTGCCCACCTTCGCGACGCAGCGTAATTTAATATCCGCACAACCTCGTAATCATATTTTTTTATTCGCGTAATCGACGGCGCCGGTTGCTTTTCCTTTTCGCGCGTAATCGTAACAACGAGACCAAGAATCATCGGGGATTACGCGAAAGTATCTCGTGACGCGAGCAATCGCGAGAATCACGCGAGGGAAATGGTCTCGTAGTAATGTAACGGCCGTGGATAATTGCGTTGCCATCGAGATAACCTTTCACCGATAATTATGCGTTTATTCTTTAACATCCCTCGGCCATTTGACTGAAACACGGAACTGGCGTTTCAGGAAGGAAGCAACGGCGACGTTTACGTCGATACTTCGAGGCACTTTATATCTACCATACCGAGCAAAATCGTCATGTAACCAATGAAAACGCTTAGGGCTCTTATTTCATAATAACTGATGTGGCAACACTCTTGTGGAAACAAGTTGCGAATTTAAAAGCGTATATTTTATTTTAACTCTCTGAAAAAGCACTTGGAAAAAAATTCTGCATATGTGGACGCAAATTCATTAATTAATTACAAACAATTTATATAAAATTATATGTGAGACTGAAATGATCTCTCATACATATGACTGTATTACACATGACATGAGATTAAAAATTTGCCCACTGTTTTATATGAAACATTTTTTGTTCTCGGACATTTACATTAAAATACATTCAACAATGTTTTACGTTACTTCAAACGTTTTTTTTAAATAACATAGTATTATAAAATGTAACAATATGTATGTAACATATACATGTTGGACAATAAATGTGATAAGTAGCGATTTGATTCGCTTGACAAATCACTTACTTTTGACAAAAGTAGAAAAGTGTAAAAAGTAGCCGAACACAACGTCGCTTTGTTACGTGATCGTGGAAAGGCATTAATTCCGATATACAGAGACTGCTACGCGTTGATTTACTTTCCCCTCGAGAATATCGAATTCCTTTCCAAAGTGTGTACGCCATTTCTCCGTGAAATTTATAGACAGTTGCCGTGCTATTTTGTGCGAAAGTAACGCATTGTATGTTTCAGCACGTGCGTGTGTTATATTGCAGATAAACCACGTCGTGATTGCGCTCCGCGACAGAGCGCAGGAAGCAGATCATTTTGCGAGTCGTCTGGGGCTGGAGCGCGATGTAAATTACGGAAGGGAACGCACCTACGCGTGATCATCGCAAAATGCAGAAGTGTACGTACACGCTTAGCAATATTTCTCTACTTAAATATATGCATGTATCTACGTTTAATATAAAAAATATAAAAATATAAAATAAATATTTATACAATACATGTGTATAATATAAAATAAAATCTAATACAATTTTAATACTTCAAAACTCGATTTGCTGCTGCTGTGTGTAACACGCGTACTCTTATTTGTTTACTCAAAATATGTTCAATCAATTAATCATTATTCATGTAAATACGTACGAAAACAAGGATGTTTGAATAAACGTATCCTGCGCGCACATGCAGTAGCAGCGAATGTATATACGCGCAACCCTTAAAATTGCGAAGTGTCCGTCGCGACGACGTTTCGATTTTTTGTCCTCGCATCTCCTCCATGCGTTCCTCGACGCGAGCGCCCCCGCCGCTCGTCGTCGGAGTGACATTACCGAGGAGCAGCAAAGTCAGTGAAAACGCGCGACGCGAGTGTGGCGAGAGGATTCGGGCGAGAGAGGGGTTGATGCGACGGAAAGAGAGAGAGAAAGAGAGAGAGAGAGAGGTGATCAAACGCTGACGACAACGGCGGTGGCGGCGGGATTGACGAAGGCGGCCTTTCGTTCGCGAGGGGGTTTTGTGAACGCGCGTCGCAAACAGGCCGGATACTTTCGATTTCGTCGAGTGGGCCGGCTCTCCAGTGGAGCCGTCGGTGGCCGCGCTCCAGGAGGCGACCATGCCAGTCATCATCGCGCGGTAGAGCGCGTGTTTATCGCGCTCGAAACACGCGAGTTTAACGCACCCGTACGTACACATACCGTTTATTCCGCGTCGAGATAGCTGTCGTGTTCGCGCGACGACGACGACGACGAAGCTTTTCGATTGTACTCCGCGACAGGTGGAACGACACAACGAGAGAAAGAGAGAGAAAGAGAGAGAGAGAGAGAGAGAGAGAGAGAGAACCGCAGGACGAATAGGAAGAGAACCGATCGATTCGCGCGACGAGTCCTTCCACGGCAGCAAAGTGCAAGTGTGTGAAAAAGAGCATGTGTTAGCTAGAGAGAAGCGCAACGAGACGAAACGGTGTTTCCTATCGTCGCTCTTTTCATCCCGAGGAGAGTGTGTTGAACCGTATGTTCAACGTGTCAATCGTCATTGATTTTCCGACGACAACGATTGTGTTGTGTGCACGTCGCCTACATAGCCGGTAGGGAATCGCGTTGCGTACGTAAACATGAAGAGGAACGCGGCGGGAAGGAGCGCGTAAGAGGGCGACGTACGTGCCGACGTACTTACGCACGCACGCCACGCACGTCGTTATCGTTTCGCGAGGAAGTCCGCGATAACGAGAGAGAAAGCGAGAGAGCGCGCCGACGACGCGCGTCCAACATGGCGTCCACCGCCGGCAGCAACGCCGGCAACGAGGCAACGACGAGCAGCAGCAGCAGCAACGTTCCGCAATGGAAACGCGATCTCATACAACGTCGTCGTCAGCAGAGCAAGGTACTCGCGAACAACGGCGCGAGCGTGAAGCTGTGCAGCGCGGTGATCGGCACGTCGTCGATGACGTTGGCGGGCACGACGACGTCCGACGGCGTCGTCGTCGTCGAGCAGAGCGCAACGATTCTTCAGGAACATTGCCCGGCGATCGCCGGCGTGTCGCTTCGCACGGCACGCTTCGCAAGCGAGGACACTCTCGCGACCTGCAGTGGTGGTAGTGGTGGTGGTGGTGGCAGCGCGTCGATCTCCCTCTCGTCGCAACCGTCGAGAAGGCCGCCGATCAGTAGCGCCACCATCGCCGCCGCCGTCGGAGCAACGACTGCCGACTTCGCGTCACCAGTCGCGAACAACATGCGTCTCGAGGCGGAATTGTCGCTCTGCTCAGACGCGGAGGATGTTGTGAACAGCGCGCCGGCCAAGTTCCCGGACACGACGGAGCAAAAATCGTTGGACTACCACACCGACGAGAACGAGGAGGCAGCGTCGAGAACGTCGGACGGGGGTAAACTGTCGAGAACGAGGATGAGTGAGACTAACGAGAACGAGATTCGCGCCGTTGTAACCGGATGTGGAAAGGATTTGTTCGGCGGTAAGATCAATCCGTCCAAGGAACGTGTCGTTGTGCCGAGTCGCGCGTCCAACGAAGACGCGATGGAGAGCGACAGCTCCGAGGAGCTGCAGTACGGTCCGGGGATTGTAAACAAGCTCAAGAGTAAGTACCTTAACCTCACTCTGCGCGAAACGAACAAGAGTCGCGTGTCGGTGCAGCGGTTTCGACGTGCGGCCAGTCTCGAGGATCTGCTGGACCGCGACGACGAGGAAGCGCCCGGTCACGAGAAGAATGTCGCCGGCAGAAAGTATTCGAAACGGAGCGGCGGCGGCGTCGTGAACGCCGCCAAGACCGACAGGTATCGGAACGCCTCCCGGGGCAACGACTCGATGAAACGGGCGCGTAGCGTGGAAACCTTGATGAGGTACAACAGCGTGACGACCGACGAGGCGGCAGCGCGTCAAGTTCCGGTCTCTCGACCGGCGACGAACGGTGTGCGCCAAGAGCCGGTTAACGACCACATCATCCTCGTAGACCGCACATCCGTGAAGATCGAGAGTCGGTTGGGCGAGATCGATCGGCCGAAACCCATAAACAAGCCCAAGAGAATCAAACCGGTGCTGGCGGAAACGGAACGACCGCCGCAAGATCTAGTCAAGACCACGATGAGAATCTTCGAGGTCTCAGCGAGGAGATTGAAGCCGAAAGGCGAGGTCGCCGCGAAAGTCGCCACTTTCAAGACCATCAACGACACGCTCAAAGCGCAGAAGAAGCTGGTGCCGAAACCGCCGGTGCAGCCGAAGCCTTTCGTGAATGGCGGTGCTCGCGCCGGAATTGCTGCTTCCCCGAAGAAGATCGTACTGCCGCAGAAACCGACCGCGGAGCTGATCGAGACGCAGGACGGCAAGGAAGAGTATCACATAGACGGCGTGATCACAGAACCGATCGTGCAATCCGTGTCCTCGGTGGTGAGCAGGTTTCAGCAAATCGAAAAGTCGCACTCGCCCTCGCCGTCGCCGGAACCCGCCGCTTACAAGCTCAGATTCTCTCCGGCGAACAGTCCGGAACCGCAGAGTTGCAAGTCCAAGTCCGCCGTTCTGGAGATCAGCGTCAAATCGCCACCGGTCACACCGGTGCTCTCGCCGAGGATCCTGTCGCCCAGATTGCAATCGCCGCCGTCGCCGGTGAAAGACGTCAGACAAGGCTCGCAGAGTCCTTCCTCTCCCGTCAAGGATCCGATTCGGGTTCAGATTCCAAATTCCTTTCACAAACCACCACTGCCGAGTCCTCCGGTCAAGGAGACCTCGAAGACGGAGCCGGAGTCGACCAAAGTTCATTTACTGATCGAAAAAGAATCGCCGAGGACGAATGTCGAGCACACCTGGCAACCGGGACGATTCCCGGAATCATCCAGCAATGAGGAACGAAAAGAAGAGGATGCGAGCCGCGTCGCAATCAACAACGAAGAGGACAGCGCCGAAAAGGAGATCACAGACGGAGCGAAAACCATATCCAAGACCGCTCTGGATAACATCAGCAAGGCCGGCATAACGATGCAGTTCAACTTCGGCGATCAGCCGACGAGCGACAAGAGTTACTTACCGGGTGCGAAGCACAACGGACAACAAAACTCGGCTGAGGACGATTGTAGGAGCGAGATCGAGTCCAGCGCGTCGGATGTTCGTGTGACGAGCTCCGAGACGACGTGCAGATTGCAGGAAAGACTGGAACCCGAAAAAGAGGCGAAACTCGAGAGCGGCAAGGAGGATGCCGATCAGAAGCTGATCGTACCGGAGACGAAACCTATCGGCGCTATCTGCAGTCTGAGTTTAATCAAACCTGCAACGACGCATTCACAACAGAGCAATAACGAGACGAAAACGATAAGATCTCAGCAGAAGAACGAGTTCTCGCCGCCGCAAAAGCAGATCGGCATCATACGGCCGCTCGTGTCCACGAAGACGCAACACCCGCAGCAGAATCTGAGCAATCGCGAGCTCGAGAAGAACCTGATCAATCGAGTGAAGAGCATCGAGCAGCCGACCAAGGTGGTGGTGAGTCTGAAGAGCGCGGACGAGATACAACCGGCGAAAAAGACGAGCGCGAGCAGCGGTCTCTGGGACACGAAGCCATGGAATCAGCAGAACAACACGATGGTGTTCAACTTCAGCAATCGGAAGGACGTGCCGGATTACATAGAAAACGACGGTCTTATCATCAGGAGAAAGCGGGAGAAGCCAAAGGTAACCAGAGTTTTCTTCAATTTGCAGGTTTTACTCGAGGTGATTGTTTTATCGCGTTTGTTCTCGATCGTTCTCGATTTCACCTTTGAAATTTTGATCGTTGCGCCACAACAAGAAGATGCGCAATCGATCGATACAGTTCAATAGGAACCGGTGCAACTTTCTTTTCGCGCGTTATAGTTGGACTGTTTTCACTCTCTTTGATACGCGTCGGAACGGAAGCGTCATCGTCGTCGTCGTCGTAGTTTGACAAAGGTGACACCGCGTCGAGAATTTCAATTACATCTAATTGACGTATTCCGAACACGTTTCAGTACTCGTGTACACAGAAATGTCTCAGATGTCGCGCATTTGCCTCTATCGAATTTCCTGTGTTTCATTATCAATTACATTTGTTTTCTAACACACACTCGGTTAATTGGGTAGCTGTTTCAATTACAACCCCGACAATTGATAAAAGACACGAGTCGCGCGCGCGAATTGTGGTTTTAAACGCGTAGATAAGATACAATCGGTGAATTTCCAATGAATCTTTAATGAAAAAAAAAAAAAAAAAAACAAAGTTCGTACAGAGAACAAAGATATTTATAAACACACACGGAGCTTTTGGATAAATTGCTCTAAGTTAATATTTCCAGAGAAGATTTTTATCAGATTACATTGCAAAATTGATCTTTTAATTTTGCACGCGAAACATTCGTTCGCGGAAAACAATGAGCATATAATTTTGCGATGCGCAACAGCGTAAGTAAGAGATTAGATCGGTCGATCAGATCATATCAATGAGCGTTGTATTTTTTCGTGCGTGTATCTTTTCGAATATATGAGTTGTTAACGCGCGTTATATATATTGTTATAATATATTATTTACGCGGATGGCACAACAAAGTAAAACGCGCGTGTTCGAATCCGCGGCACTTTCTAAAAGCCGCCTTGCACAAGCGCGCTGCATATAACACCGCTCGTTTCCAAGCTTCTCGTACTTATAAAACGCATCATCGCACGTCCTCGTCGGCAAAGTGAAACCAAAGGTTTGAACGGAAAATGAGAGAAATTAGGCACACACGATCGATTCGTTCGGGGGGATGTTACTTTCTCGTATTAGATAATCCGGAAGTGGAAATCCACACGCGAGCGTTAAAGCGGCGATTATTCTGGGGCGATGATTAAAGAACCGGAACGTTTATTAATCCCCCGTTTCAAGACAACGAGAATGTTGTTGCATATGTAACTTTGAAATGAATTGAGGATTACTTTCATTGCGAGACAAATTTCTCGCGATTTTAACTGTTTTGTTTTTGTAGAAAGAGAGAGAGAGAGAAGAGATGAGAGATAAAAAATTTCATCGATGTAACTTCTCGATAAAGCCTCGCGATATCGCCTGACACTTGTTGATCGCTCTTTGTTCGGTGTTAATCTTTAATTAAAACCGAGTTCGATGTTAGTTAATCTTTAATTAAAACCGAGTAAACACGTTGTAAAAACACTTTATCGGTATTTTATTTTATCAAATCACATTGTCATCTTTTTTTTCTTGAATATTTGAATACGTGGATGCGCAACGATATATTTCTGCGAACAAAAGAATACGCACGCAGAAAGACGCTTCTCTAATAGGCGAATGTTTTCTACGAACTGCGTGCAATTTTCATAATTGTTTTCTCTTGAAAATTGCGTCTGCTCCATCTAATCGACCTAACGGTGCATTCACAAATGCTGAAAAAAAAAAAAAAAAAGAATATCACTGTGCGTACGCGACTGAAAGAAACAAAAAGAATCGCCGCTTAGCTTAACAAACTAGAAACGGAAACACAAAATGGCATCGTCTTCATTAGCTCGTGCGAAAGTTCGTCAAGAAATTACATATAGAAATGTTTACGTATGTATTTAAATATACAAAATTTATATACAAATTAAACATATAAAAATTATTACAAAAAATGTTCTTGAACGCTAAATATATTTTCATATGAATGAAACTTTCTATCCGTTGTTTATGTTTGGTTACGGATATTTCAAATCATTAAACAACTTCGCTTACACAAAACATCAAGAGACGAGACACGAAATTATCTCGTGAGCGATTCCGGGGAAAACTTGAAATGATCTGACATTTAGCGATTCTTCGTTAATTGCAACCAGAGTTCGCAGGGAGTTCTTACGAGTGGCAAAAAGAGCGCGCGGATACATCGACGTATAGAAATTTTTGCGACGAGTCAACCCGATTCGCAACGCGTCGTCGAGAATGTACGCGCTGGTCATGGATATCGCAAACCGTGTCATTACGTATACGCAGGCACGCTACTACACACAGCCGTGCCTGCGTATGTGCAGCATTGCACTTTCGGAACGTCAGCCTCAGCGATAATTAAATACAGATTAAAGCGGAGGCGCGAACGCGCGCGTAGATCACCCGCGCCGATAGCGCGGCATCGCGCGCACAGAGAAATATGCATCGCATATCAAACGGTGGAGTTTATTTCGAGATGCATTTTTTGTTGTTGTAGAAAAAAATACATCGGAATTCAAGAGTGAAAGATATAAGAAAAAAAAAAACACGTTGACATCTCGACGAATATCCCGTCTCTTAGACAACGAGTTTTTTAAAAATAAATCGTAAAAATTACAACAAAATAAAGAGAAGTCAATTTGTCGTTTATATCGGTGTAAAGCTGTGTGGAGCTGCACATCGATTAAACAATTATTTCCGTAAGAACGCCTGGATCATTTCGCTCGTTTACCTTTAGAAGATTATATCATATCCAGTCGCGCGCTCACCGACTAATTAACCTTCGCGACCTTATATAAATTGCGCAATCTCGAGCATTACGTTCACGTAAATTATGGTACTGCGGTAATGCGTCTTTCTCACGTGGAAATATCACGAGTTTGAAAAAATGCTCGCTAATGGATAATCAACGATTCTTCATTTTCTTCGGACGAAAAGTTCTCTTTTTATTTTTTGTACGGTAAAAATCCATCAATATTTGTGGTTTTTTTTTTACCTTTTTCTATTTTGCGATTATGTAATAGAATAACCGAGTGAGAACATTTTGATGCGCGAACAGGTCTAATTAGCCAATCGTCATTGCAAGGCTGTTTTACGGCGCAGACACGTTGTGTCCGTTTGTATGCGCGTACACACGCACACTGAATGGCATGCATAAATTATTAACTGGGACATTCGGAGGAATTTAAACAAAGCGACGACACCGATCGGCGCGAACACACACGGACGTCAGCTGACTGTCATCCGGCCGAACGTTAGTGCAACGTCCTGTTTCGCTCGAAACCGCCGCACGATAACGCCACATCCTCATTCCGTTCGCGTCCTTTTGTCAACTCTTTCTTCCTTTTTCATACACACACACGTATTATTTCTTATCGAAATATTTTCTTTTTTTAGAAATAAATCGGGAAGCGATATCGTCGCGTGTTTTTCTATCTTCGCATCCGAGTAGAAATAAGAAAGCTGTCTAACGTCTTCATAATGAGACGCACACAGGTTTTCTCTGCATCTTTTATTACGTCCTTGAAATTTCTTTCAGTGAAAGTGTCAGCATATGCTGTCAAATACTAATTACTGTTTTTATAGAACAATTTAATTTTTGTTTTCTACACAGTATCAAAAGTTACTGCGCGAACAAAATTTTTTTTGTTTTTAAATCGCGTAAAATTAATCTCGCAATTATCTGAGATATCTTTGTGTATTTATCGGAAGCAAAATCGGTCGGAAAACCGACCAACTCTTGACTCAGCTTCTACGATCACCTTGCGTCGGTTTTTAAAGCGCTGTTTTCTTTTTCTTTTTTTTACGAAAAGAAAACGTAAGTTACGCGAAATGTCACTTACATAGTGACGCAAAGAGCCACATTTTGCTGTACTTGCTATCGTAAGTTTTATCTTTACACACACACACACAGATAACTTTCACAGATCGCATTTCCCTCCTTCCTCTTCTGTGAGTCATGCTATCCATGTATCGATTGAAAATTAAAAGTCCGCCATGAAACATCGCCGATAGACCTTGCAACAAATACAACGCGCCGGTTTATATTTTACATAAATGCAGTTTTTTAATGACAAATTTGCGCGCATTCACTTTTAATAATGACGATTCTGCCGTACGCTACGATACCGAGCGCTTCCTCGGAGAGAGGATGTCCTTGACATCCTCTTATTTAGTAATTATTACGGGATTTCGCAATTCAATCATTCTCGACATGTAATTTTGATTCAAGTATCAAAACGTTATTAACGATGGGAACTGTGTGAAAAATGAAATTAATGTTGGAACGCGCGGTTGATGAATTTTCGATGAAGACTGAAACGAAAAAAGCGAATAAAATATTAATTAGAAATTGGTCTCGATTGATTTTAACTGCGTTCTGTATTTAATACTGTATTTAATAAGTTTCGAGAAATCTGACATCGATAGGTAGAGATCGTTTGAACTAGAAAAGAGCGAAAGAAACTCTCTTCTCTCTGTTTCTCCCTCTTTCTTTTTTTCTCTCTCTCTCTCTCTCTCTCTCTCTCTCTCTCTCTCTCTCTTGTAGATCAGTAACATTCCACGACATAATATGCGGATCTCTTCTCGTATATGGCTGTCCTGGAGCAGCAATTGGGACACCTAGTAGAGGAGCATAAAATCCGTTAGCATCTTTCTTGCTTCTCGGCTTGGCCTTCTAAGGAATATTATACCGCTCGGGCGAATGTTTTGCAATCCGCACATGACATGCGCGATACATTGACAATACGAATTTGCTTTTATAATCGTCAAAAAAAAAGTCTATATACATATTATGTTCGTGCAATAAAAAAACAAAAAACAGCTTGCTTAACGATTATTCACGTTAAACGTTAAGTTTTTATTACTACGGCAGCAACAAAAGAGACACGAGGAAAGAGCAACTCGACGGAAAACTTTGGCCGGTTTGACTAAGCGAATTTAGGATGATTCATGTAAATTGATCTGGTCGCTGACGGCGACAGTACACGCGTTAATAAAGTTCACGAGCTGTCGACAAGTGATTCGACGGTGACTGCGTGTGTAAATATAGAACGTGATCGTTGGAGTTTAAAATACTCTCTCTCTCTCTCTCTCCACGATTGCAACTCCGATCGCAAAATCTATTGTTCTTAAAAGATAAATTTTTTTTCTCTTTAATACATTAAAAAAACTAGAACAGACAACTGTTTGAAAAAAAGGAGAAAATACAAGCGTAAGCGTTATTCACAAGAAATCTCTGTGTATTAATATTATTGCTCGAAAATTTGATTTGATCATGTAAATTAGATTTTTATCTCTCGAAAATTCAATGGTAAACATGTTGAGTTATTTCAACTATGACCGACCACGTACGTGTGTGGGACTAAATCAGAGGTCGAGAGAGAGGAAATGAGCTCGTTGAATGTTGGGGTGAGCAGTAAAATCGAAAGGAAGTACGCACATGAGAACGATTATACCGTGCAGTAAGTTTTTAATAATTTTCAATTAGACACACTGAATTCTCTCGATCTCTGATGGCATCATTCTTTCAAAATTTGTAACAGATAATCCAATTCCCGAGCGCACGTTCGTGGAGAGAACTAGTTTATCTTTTATTTCAGCAGGACGAGTCAGAGATCAATTGTTAAAACTCGTAAGAGCCTCACAAAATTCAAATTACGTAGCTTCGAACCTGAAAGAAAATCTCATATTTCGAGATGTGAAAAACATTGGCGAGAATATTGTAACGCGATATGAATTATTGCAAGAATTATCTGTAGAACTCGGGAGAAACTATGAACTCTTTCTGTGTCTCTTTCCCCCTCTCTCTAATTCTTAACTCATCGCTCAATCGTTTTTGTGCGCGTTAGAAATATATTTTTTACCGCGCACAAACATATGGTGAACTTGAAATCTCAAGAAGGTTCGTTTCTGCTCGCTGCAAATGTAACACGCGTATAAGACGTGTTTCTGCGAGAAGTGCGTGACCGTCAGGCGACAGTCGATGGTCTCTCCACCGGGGTTCAAGGTCCAGCTGCGGGAGTGACTGCGGCTGGAATAATGGAAAGAGGGAGTCCTGGGAGTTTCTCATGGAGTCAGGGACCCGTCCAGGTTCATTGCCGCAAACTTCCCTCTTTTCTGCATTCTTCTAACGTCCCTTTAAACCGCTTTGCTGATTATATTCAGTCAAATTTTTTCACTCCATGTTGTTCTCAGGAACAATAAGTTCTGGTGACATCGGCACAGCTGTAGTGTCGCACAATAAGTGTCCTTACACTTAGTTTATTGACGTGTACGTGACATTGAACGTGCAACTTCTTTATAAAAGTCATTCACGTTCGAGCTTTTTTTCCGCGACATAACGTTACGCACGCGTGAGCACAAATACGATGAACGCACACGTAAACGCCATTGCGTTCGGCTCTATTTCTGTGCATATACACACACATACATACATAGTTCAATAAAAAGCGGACAATCCAATTTATGAAGACGATAACATTATCTCATCAAGACTGTAATTATCACCGCGCGAGCTTACCTCAGTTACGTCGCATTAGCATTATCTCCGAGTGTTGTTTGTCAGATTTAATCCCGCCCATTTGTCTGAACGTAATACAGAGATTACACGCTGAGTGTCGAGTGCGACAGTTTTTTTCTCACGATACTTTATTCCGCGTGCATTTACCTGCAAAATGAACCCGACGCATTAATCCGCAACGATCTTCCGAGTGTGCATCGCGTTTTACATTTTTCTCGCAATCATCATTTGTTTGCAATCAATCTCACAGACTAATTCTCACGTCTTACCTATTTACTAGATCATTTAGTACGTAACGATGTAATATGTCTTGCGATACGCATGTTGTGAACGTATCAATTAATTGCAACTTACTTTGTAAATTGTTTTTGTACAAAATCTATCATTTTTTTCGTCTTTCTCGTTGGAGAAAGTGATTGTTGTTTCATCTGTAAATATATCGCGCAAAGCCGCTGTGCAAATAACACATTTTGCTCGGCGCGTGTGTATATCAATATCTAAGTAAGAAAATAATAGACCGCTGAAACGGAATCGCATATTTGTTTGCTTCTCTCGTTTCACCGCACAGATCTCGCATCGGTACGCCACGTTTTATATTTAAATACAGATATTATGTTGCTCTCTCGGCCTCGATCGTTGCTCGTCCGTAATGCGGCTGCGTCTTATGATCCGTGACCGCATTTTTCTCTGGATTAACGAACGTTCAACCCAAATCGTCATGCGACTCGAGGAGAAGAAGGAGGTACTCGAGGAAGACTCGATGCCAATTACCACCAAAAAAAAATCACTTTCGAAAATTGCTGAACGACGATCTCCCCTCGCGGCAACCGGCCGGAAGTAGACCGGAAATCGGTCGCGCCTTTGCAAGTCCACTCGATTTCACGCGCGCATCTTCGCTGCGTGTTAAAATAACGTGGAATTTACTTTTTTTATATTTTAGTTTTTTTTTTAATTAAAAAATTATCGATCATTTTCCTACACAAAAATATTAACAACTTATATTTTTTCACGTGTGTAGCTTTCGTGTAAAAACTAAAAGAATTGTTTAACTGTTATATTTTATACAAATATGATATCTTGAAAAAAAAAAAAAAAATAGAACGCGTGCTAGCAAGCGACAGATGTCGGATAATTGTAAAGTAATCGCGATGCGTTTTTTTCTTTCTCGCACATCCTCTTGTTTTGCACTTTGTAAAGGCGCTCACTCGACCGGAGACGGCTGGGACCTTCCCTCGAAGGGCAATTCTACGTTTGAGCCATGTGTTTATCCATGCAGGCCTTGCATCGCTCACGTTTTTTCGTTTCTCTCTTTTCTCCTCGACTCGACAGGATGTCCCATTCACGAGAGCGTCTTGAAAGACGCTAACCGTAATGACCGACTAACGTCTCGCGTGTACGCAATCGTAGTCATGGCACGTTTGAGAGCACCTTCAAATCGTTCGAGAAACATCTTCATTGTTACCAAAACGAGAAAAATAATAAAGCCGCGGAATAGCTAAGATCACTTTGGGATAATTTGCAATTGTACACGGAGAGAAAAAAAACGTCAGTGTAATGTGAGAAAAAGAAAGAGAGAGAGAGAGACACGAAAGAAACGCGCCGCGCGCGAAATTCGCAGCCTGTAATTTGATCGCCGCTCGATTGGACGTGAAAAATATTTTTCCTCCTCGAGAATTTTTTCATACACGTGTCACGACGCGTTTTGCTCTCTCTTTCTCTCTCTCTCTCTCTCTCTCTCTCTCTCGACTTACAAAACAAGTTCTTAACAGGTTCTTATCGGTAATGAAAAGATAGGAGAGAAATGTTCTCTTCTTTGTATATACTTCTACAAATGTTTGTTACATTCTACATGCCAATTTCATTGGTGCTCGTTGCAGACGGTTGGCGACGGCGGTATTATAGTGCTCGATGCTACTTTGGACGCGTCTACGACCGACGATGCCGAGTGGGAGATCTCCGGGGGTCCGCCGTCACCCTGCGATGTGTCGTTTCTCAACGACAATGTCCTCATCAACGGACGCAGCAACCTCTCGAGGACGCCACGAAATCACAAGGTAAATGAACTCTCGCAGAGATTGTGCAGTTCTAGGTGACGACGCTTCGTTCGAACAAGTCTCGCGGTAGAGAAAGATTGTGCGTTGCACAATTTCAGACGCTGGCTGGTTATTCGCTGCAATTTATCTGCACAATTTTGTACTTTACGATCAGTTTTTTTTTTTTACTTGAAGAGTGTTTTGAAATATTAGAGAAAAACCAACTGGCACATGCGGAGAATAAACTTGTATTTTATTATTGTAGCAAAGAAAATGTATATACGCGTCTTGCTGTCGATATAAAAAAATTAAGCAAAATCCGCTTTAAACTCGTCGATATGACGAATCTTATCAAATGTTCTTACTCCGTTGATAACAACACGCGTTACAAGTATCTAATCTAATCAACTGCTATTACATCCACCGATCGCAACTCGGCTACTTTAAGTCAAAAAATAGAAAAAGATTTCAAGATCGTTCGCGCAACATGAGAAAACCTGTTGTTACCATCCATATGTGTATTTTCATTCGTGAGAGATCGGACGTGCAATGTGTCAGTCTCTCATGTAATTCGAGGAAATGTTTTTTTTTTTTTTGCTTTGGAAAGAAAAGAAGGTTTCAATATTCCAATCCGCGTGCCCGTTACGTAATATTTTAAGTGACAAACGTATCGATTCATGTCCCCAAAGAAATGTTCTTCGTCTGCAAATTGCATAGAAGAAGGATAAAACGTTACAGAAAAGCGTCACACTTTATTGACACTGTTTTCTTCATAGTTTGCAGATTTTTATTTAAAATAATAAAATACAATAAAAACTATATGTGTGCAGTTCACGTGCACATTCTCTTTCTTTCTTGACACCATTTCACTAGACTCGGAATTCCCAGGATTGTTTTGTTTTCGAAATAATTCTCTTACTATACTTACATGCGTTTAATTAGCCATTACATTCGCTTCGCAATTAGACGTTTCTTTAGTTCTGATATTATTTAACGAGAATTTGCGGTAAAAGGAAGAACTTGATTTGAAAGTTTTCTCTTTTACACGGCATTAAAATTCTCGATGTGTGTCCGTATCGCAAAAATCGGCGGAGATGGGAGGGATACTTTATCAGCGTTGGTATCGAACTGAGTGCGTGGCAATAAGGCATCGTATATTAAAATCTTTTCGCACGACGCACTTTGATGTAATCTATTATTGATAGAACAGCTAACAGATAGCGAACAAAGCGTCGTTTATAAAAGAGATGTAAGATACGTAACGAGAGAAAAGTGGCTGAACCGCGACGCACACACACACACACAAGTTGCATTATACACCGCGCAGTACACCGATAACTTATCGCGGGATTTAACGTTCCATGCAATTGTAGAAATAATCAATTGATCGCAAAACCTGGTTATGTTTCAGAGCTTCTGTTCTATTTTGAAGAAGGGCAACACTTTGTCACACAGCTTTGTCAGAATATCTCGATAATTTCGTGGAGTAGAAAATTAGTCTCTGAATTGTCGATCAGTAACGATCGATCGAGATATTTTCTCGACAGAAAGTCGAGGAATAAAACAAAAAAAAAAAAAAACGAATTCAAACAAACACTTTCCAAAGTGTTTGTAAAATAAATTTCGTATCGCATCGCGGTTATTACTTTCCGATCGTTTCCATTAAAATAACGTACAAAATGATTTTCGTCGAATTGTCAGTCGTTTTGCTTCGCTCGCGACTTTCTCACGCGCTTGGACGTCGCGATGTGAGAGGCGTTCTATTCTACCAACACCGATAAAATACCAATTTATAAGTAAAAGTATCGTATTCGCGAACCGAATGATTTCCGAGCGCTTCGTCCGCCAAGTCAATCTACCGTGGCATCATGGGAATAACGTCGGCGAACAACAATACCTTTGAAGGCTTCGATACCGCAAACGTATATCTTTAGAACCTGTGCCATGGCTGTGTGCCATTTGCATTTGACATCAAGGTATTGAGCAGTTTTTTTTTTTTTTTTTTTTTTTTTTTTTAAGTAGCTCGAGTAGTCTAAAGTAAATACGAAATCGGCTGAGAGATCTCTCCTAGATGCGATAGCTCCGGAACGCGTTCTGTTTTATATCGTCTCGCGTTCTTACTCTCTCCGTCGCTATTCCGTCTCAGAAGAGCTGATATTTCCTGGATCGCGTGTTTCTTCGGATTTATTTCAGTGTTCGTATACCGTGTCGGATTGATGGAAACGCCGCTACACGGGATGGCCGATCGCGCATTATATTCCGCGACGGCGGAATTCCTTTCGGTGAATTATCGCGGAGAATAAATCTCCTCCCGCGGATCGGTCGCACAGAAAAACGCGGTCGTTGCTCCTGGATCAATAATCCAAGCGAGAATTAATTCAGTCGTCGCGCGGATCGATCTCGATAGAAACGAGAAGAGTTGAATCAGTACGAGAAAACAACGAATCGTACGCGGAGAGAAAGATTTCTTTTCTCTTTCCCGTCTCTCTGTCGCGCGTCTACTCGTGCGAAGATAATGCGGTGCTGCGACGATTCGCTTTATATTACAGTGTGCGGTCGCGTACACACAGTTTCACTTCGCCAACAATCGGTTTGACGACCAACACGCACCTCGCTGCGTGCGTCTCCCGCACGCGAATCGAGTAATAAACCTTTCCTCCGCGCGCGTAAGGCCGCGCGCTGGAAAATCAGGACAAAGAGAGCGTCGTCTCGAGAGCCCTACGAAAGAGAGACGGCTCGGACGAGATAGCGGAGGCTTATCGAGGGAAAACGAACGAACACGTTCCTTGTGAGAAACTTTTTCCGCGTGTATAGAATAAGGAATCTTGCAGTGTGAGAGATACCGAGTCCTGAATTTTATGCAAAACGTCTTACGCAAGCAGAGGGCAGAGCGTTAATGCACGATCCGGAGATTGCAACTTCTCTCACGCTACCGTGACCGTAAAGCGGCCTTCGTTTATTATCCACGTACCTGAGATTTTCTCCGCAAATTCTCCGTCAGATTGGATTTAATGTATATCCTGTGTAAACACACAGTTTATGTAAATAATACGGCGCTCGCGAAAAATGTCAAATCGAAGCATGCCAATTGCACTACGAAGTTGTACGTAATACGACCTTGTATTTAAGACGGTTCTTAAGTTCATCCTAAAATGCTGTACGTTTTATTATTGGCTACGGAGCATCTTAAGATGAACTTAATTCTTTGCAATCTTTTCTTCTCATTTTCCCAATAGTCTGATCAAATTAATTTCATTAATGACGAGTCGACGTTGGACTGCAAAGAGTTAAGAACAACATTAAATATAAGATCCGACTATGAATATCGACCTAACAGATATATATATATGTAGGCATACACGTTTAGAAAAGGACGAGAAGTCGTCGAGGTACTTAATAAGAGGATAGCAACGCGTAATTTGCGAACATTGTCCGCGACAGCGGTAAAGACGCGGTGCACGCAACCAAGCACGCCTGTATCCGCTCACGGTTAATTGCGCGGGCAACATGCGCATTATGTCACATATTACGCGTGCGTTATTTATAATGAAAAACATTTGTACGCACGTGCGATGGTTCTTGGTGCTCTTTGAATAATTTCTATTGCACAATATGTAATAATCTTTTAAACGACGCGGAAAGATTAGATTTGTTTTGCGAATCAAAGTCGAGTCGACACACATTAACGTTGACAGAAGCTCTTTGCTCGCTTCTTTTATTATTTCAACTTGCAGACTGAGTCAGTGAAATTTGAGCAGAGAAGCCCGTTGTATTTACAAATTGATTGTAATCAGTGTAAACTGTTTTTGAAATACCGTCGGTCTAGTTTTGCGTCCTTGAAGCCAACTTGCGCGTATGAACAATTGTTTTATCGACATCGTTCTCCGGAACGTGTTGATTACGCCGCGCGAGGAGGAAGCTGTAATTCAATCGCATTACGTGACTCGGTTATATTGATTTAACACATTTCTGGCAAGTGTGTCGCGCGCGCACAAACAAAAGAATTAAAACCTTTCGCTCTCGAAGACGCGTCCTGTACATGACGACGCACCTAAACATGAAGCGCGTCTCGCCATCGGCAAGCGCTAGATCGGTGCTCATGCAAATGTGAAGCGATTCGTCGAGTACACGCGTGGAATATCATGCGTAATCTCTCTATCTACCGCAGCTCTGCGCATCCAATAACGGTGTTTATAGCAATTCGCCTCCGTCTGCCTATGAACATTCTAATCGCTTCTGCCGGACGAGCATTTAAATTGGCAACGATTAACATTGCGCCGCGCGAGATTCAATCGAGTTGAACGTACGAGACGCACCGGATGTTGTTTTGCGTTTAATTGCAACCGAGGCACGTAAAGGGTGATCCGTGTTTTTACTAGGACATAACGGAGAGACGCGCGCGTCCAGTTTTTACCGCGCGCGTGACCTTTATGTGGCGCGTCTCGTCCATTTAGCACTGTCGCGGAAAACTCCCGAGAGAACGCGACGAGAGAAGGGATATCCCTGTTAGCAGGATGCGTCGCGAGAGACCATAAATTTCCTGCTGTTTCTGCACGTTATCTCGGCCACGCGGCCTTCGTGTTTCAGGAAGAACTGATATTGCGTATGGCTATCTGTTGTAACCTTCTGTCTCTTTCTCTCTCAAAGGTCACTCACTGATATTCTGCCCGCATAGAGTTCATATCACGTTCACATTCCAATTGTTCGCTCGCATCTTGCATGCGATCTCGCGGCTGGAAACAAATTTTTAAATTGCTAGCGTCGCTTGCGAGGCTAAAACGATATTTGCTTCTTTATGTATTCCGTTTTGATTAAAAAAAAAAAAACCTCGTCTTTAGAGACAAGTTTTATTTCGCCTTTGAGAGAGAAGGCAACTTGAGATATAAAATATCATTATTTTATTGAATCGATTTTTGACAAAATAATTAATTTACGCGTAATAATTTAATTTATCTACATAAAATAATTTATGTATTTTTACAAATCTAAGAAAAACACTGAATTTTGCATTGATCTCACAATAATAGAAGACTAAAAGGTTAGCGCTAAAATTTTGCACATGTCGGCATAAGGGAAAGAATAATAATACGATCAATTTTTTTTTTTGCGCAGCTATACCAGCGAGGCGAAATTACACGCTCCATCGAATTCTTCGCTGGCAATCGTTCGCTGTATTATTATATTCGCGAAGATAATCAATATAACAGTGAACACACGTGGTCTTTATGCGAAATGGTTTGCATACATCTTTCGGAGCAGTTTAATGGCGATTTTACGCGCTCTCTCGTCTTAGAGACGGTAAAGAGACAGAACTTTCCATCCCGATATTCAATACTCCACAAGTCAATATCCGCGTCACGTTTATTGACTTGTGTGCACTCGCAACACTTCCGAGAAGAAAGTCGTTTTGTTTCCATTTTCACGAGCGTCTTTTCACAAACGGCACATCCTCAGTCGTAAGTCGAAGGAGAAAAAACAAGCTGTCTAATGTGTATTGTTTTTTTTTTTTTTTTTTTACTTTCTTTCATTTCAAAAAAGTATATTTTACGGCGAAATATGCGTAAGATCAGTCCTCGAAATGAATTACAATCGCTGCAAAGATTTGTAATTTCGATGCGCAATGAAAGATCGGGTAATTAGCTCGCGAAAATCTTACTTCTGGCTATTTTAAAATTCTTCGTGGAGATTCGAACGAATGAATCAAATAATGTAATTGAAAACCGTACATCAATGAACCATGTCAATCGCGCACGCAACGGTGAGCCACGCAATTACAATAGATTGAAATCACAAAACATTTGATTTCATCTGAAGATCGGCAATAACAATTAATTGATCGAAATATCTATCTTATCGGGATAGAGATTAGAGAAAGTGGCGCACATCGAAGAATCGGTTGATGTTGTTGCATCATATCCCGTACATTGTCTCTCCCCACCAGGGAGAGTTCAATTAATCATTGCGAATATTCATCGCGGACTTTTTTCCTTCGCTGTCAATCTTATCGAGCGGACGAACATGACTAATTTCTATTTTTAAATCGACGCGATGTAGAATTTGATGTCGCGCCCGACGCGTTGGACCTCCGAATTGTGCGGACGATGGTGGAAAGTTTGTTAAAAGTTTCGATGTTAATGCCACTTAACCAGCTAGCCGGAACGGTTTACGATTGTCGCATTCACTCGCTCGGTGAGAAAATGCTAATTACAATTTGTGACGCGTACGGAGAAGAAGTCCTCCGGAAAAGTAGGGCGCCGGCTTTTAGAAAGTGCGGTAAAACGCGACTCAAAGCCGATTTTCGCGTCTTTTAGACCACACACGCACAGTGCTCGTTTCATTTTTTGTGATCCCTCGAGAGGGTTGTGACGGGAACAGAAAAAACGACACAATGTTGATTTAATCGGCGCATTACGTCGGGTCACGCGTCGGGAATTCGCGGTTTCCTCAAACGAACAACCAGGTTTACTGCTAGGTGTGCGAGATTAATCTCGTGCCGATGTTGGTTTTTGTCTAAGCGTAATCTCACGACGCCTCGGGAACGGTTCGTACATATAATTGTAAGAAGCGAGCAGTCAACCCCTAGTCGAAATAATCGCTGGTACTGTTATTGCTGGTCTGACATAGTAGCCAGTTGCGAGAACGAGCGACTACTCAATTGAGTAAAACTGAATTCCGTTATTTAACAAAAATCTACATATTTTATAATATATATAATATATATTTTTGTTGTCAAATAGAAAAATATAAAAAAATAAGTGTTGAACAAAATTGACTATTTATTATATAAAAATATATAAAACATATAAATAGCTTGTACTTTTCTTGGGAAAGAATCCCGTTTTAGACACACTTTCCAAGAATATATTTAAACAAGTAGGCGCGCAGAGGAGGAATCTGCAGACGAGAGAGTCTAAGCCATGAATATTTTACATTTAGCGAAAACATCGTATAAATGAAATGCACTTTTTCCTTCATTTTTGTCGCGTATTAATAGAACGAATTTAATCAGCCGCGAAAAAAAGCGCTTTCTCTTTTGATAATTTGCGCGACGAACGAAGCAGGCGACGAGAAGGAGGCGTCGAGGGACGGACGCGCTTCGCTCGCCGCTAGGAGTCGAAAAAGCAACGAGTGTGACCGGTTACTGTTATTCCAGGCTACATTATGCGATTGCTGTTGTTTGTTCTCCCCGGTACACATTTTCATTGTACGCGGGCGCGCAGCTACGCTTATTACGCGGGCGAATCGCTTTGCAAAACTTTTCCGCGAGTAACTGTTCCGCTTAAAGGCGCGAGCATAATTCGCCGGTGACTGCGTAACATATGTGTTTTTTTACATATGTTCTCTCCAGAGCCAGAGGAAATCTCTCTCTCTCGCGTATGTTGCACGTTGTGCGCGCGATATAACTTGGTTACAAATTGTTTATGTAAATAAGCCGTTTGATTGATTTGAGATTGATCGTTCAATTCAATTGTAATTTCAGCATCGAATACAATTCGACGATACGGCGACCCGTACTTTCGAATATCCTAGTGAAGCGTCGATACTCGAAGGCGAGACCAGCAGCGTAGATGGCGAAACTTCCAGTTCTGTCGAGCAGTCCGCGTTAAACAACAAAACCTCGTCGACCGTCTCGTCAACGACGAGCATGCCGTCCCTTCTCGGTAAGATCAAATCTCTGGTTGATATTTGATGCTTCTTTCTTCGATGCAATTTCTATGATGCAATATAATATTTCATAACATGTGTGCGGAGCGAGTTGAGAGACTCCGGTTGCACAAACTTTTCCGGGGTAGATGTTTGCGCGTGATTCCAGAAAGATTTGGTTTCTTATTTACACAGGCGGAGGTGGATTAGCTAGTTACACACCCAGCAAGGTGGATCTGACGTCGGAAGGCTTTGAACTCGGCGTTACTAGGGCTGTGTCGACGGTTCCTGTGGCAACCGCGTCGTCCGGACAAACTGAGAATTCGAGCGAAGTTGAATATCTGAGACCGGCTCAGGACGCAGGCGCTTGGGGCTCAGAAACGACTGGGGATCTTCTTTATTGAAGATACGAAGAAGCAGGATATACATATATACAGAGATTGAAGTATTCACAGCTCAATGTGCTTTTTGCAGCAATAGAATTAAGAAGAACGAAACCAAGACTTATAAAGTTAAACAGAATATTTTTTCCTAGCGGTAAACGAAAAGAAACGTAAAAGAAAAAAAAAAACAATTCAACGTTTATATTGAAGTTTAATAAAAAGTTTACGAAGAATGCTCACAACTGCAAATAAGGACAAATTTTTCATACAAAGAAGTCGCGTTCGTGATCGGACGATATGTCGGACCACAAATATATCGCAAATTTTTTAAATTAAACTGTAGATGAATTTTTCTTTCTCTAATCTCAATAAAGAAAATCAAAAGAACGATCTCCGCTCATGGACGCGCCGAATGTGTTAAGAGCAAAGTTTATTTAGACGATTAAGTAAGAACTAACAGTATCATTCCAAGTATATGCATTTACTTTGTATTATTATTACGCTATATATCAAATAAATGGACTTTTCTTAGACAATGAATCGAAACTGCCAAGATATGCTAGTATATTAATTTTTTTGTATCAGCTCTGAAGAGCCTAGCGACTGATGTCCTGTTGCATATAAAGAAAGAACTATATAATGAAGCATATCACATTTTGGCATATTTTGTAGGGTAGAAGTTGATGAGAGAAGAGAATTTTGTAACTTTTTTGAGATTATTCTAAGGCTAAGCTGTGAGTTTTGTCAAGCTGCCAGTAGAAGGCCAGAGAATTTTATGCCAAGTTTTTGATAGAAAGAGGCAAACGATTGAATTGTCTTTGAGATTCAATTGAAAGAAAATGTTCAAGAAAAAGAAAAACAGTTGGAAATATATATTTGTAAACGTTTTTTGCCAAAGTAGAACGTAAGTCTATTTAGTATATTTAATAACATATGTATGTATAATATAAGTATTCACAGGGAAGAGAAGTTTGGCAAAACTGTAAAGAAATGTAAATTTCAGAACATTCATTATTTGTATTGAAAAGGCGTAATGTCAGGACTATGTGCTTTGCAAATGCAGGATTGAGCCATTGCTGTACAAGTGTCTTTCCACCTATTAAATTTGCATTTATCTTTCAGGAATTGTAATACGTAAAAACTTATTAGCTTTCAACATAAGAGACACCTAAGAGAAAACAACAATTGGATACTAATTAATAATTTTATAAGCGGTTTAAATTTTGTACATATACTAAATTATTGTGTATCTTTTGAAAAAATATATCATTTTTCTGTGCGATTTATTTAATCTCGAGTTATGAAGAAAAGAGAAATTGCTCTAAGATTAGGCTTTCTTGTATTAATTTGTTTCTTTTTGCGTATTAATTTCTTTTTTTGTCCACGTAACATTTCGAATGCGTTACCAAGAATATTTGAAAGTGTTTTGATTCGCGATTGTAGTTGTAGGTAATTTAATAATGTATGATTGTAGCGATGTATGCGTAGAGTTAATATTGCAATTTTATTACTTGGACACGGAGTGAGTCGATTCGAGAGCGAGAAAGCGTGATAAAAAAAAAAAAAAAATTTATTTATTACGAGAGTACATTAAAAATAAAACTGATGCGACATTTTGTTAGACTCTCAAAGATATTTTTAATTTATAATTTAGTTGCTGTATCAAATTCTCACGGAATAATAATTTTGTGATGTGCACCGTATATTGTTTAAAAAAGGCATGTATTTTGTGTGTCACAGCGTTTATTGTCCTACACTGTGATATTCTTTTGTTAATTTCGTTTTTAGTATACAAACATAATTTCTATAAATCTGTCGCATCAGACTCGACGGTATGTGAGTTGTTGATATTGTCTGTGTAACTCGTTAGCTACAAAATAGAATGAACACACGGCGAGGAGCAAGTGAGATTATAAAATTTGCGTAACACTTCAAATTCCAAAATTCTGTGTTTATAAAGTTTTTGTTTTGGATTTGTCAATTATTCGTAATTGTTAATCTTCTTGCTCTGATACAGAAGAGTTTTGTAAATTATTATTGTACAGTATCGCGAAATATCATCACTTTGAGTAAACAATAAGCGGTGACTATTGATAAGTGAAGTACTTGGATCTATATATTATCTTCTTGAGTATACTCTACTGATATAAAAGTATTGTGTGATGTATTCTGTCTATGTGTTGCAAGATATCAAAGTAATAAAAGAGACAATTACTCCTTACTATCTTCATTCGAGGGAACTCTTGCCTACGGAACCGACTCATCCTCTTTCCCTACAAGACTAATGGAACAAAGACGAGGTATGAACAGTTGCGTGTTATAAAAATCATATTTCCTATTATTGAAATAAATATCGAAATACAAATCAAAAATCTCAACAATCTTATATACGTACGAAAGTCTTACAAACTAGTGTTATTTGTATATCGAAGTGTAATATTCTTCTTCCAGGTCATAGAGATCCGCGGCCATGTCGTCTCTCAATGAAGCCAACTTTTGATCACATTCCGCTTGTTTAGTTCTAAATAACTTACTGTTTTGTATTATAGCGTCGTTCACGGAGGGAAAATCGTTCAGGATTAAATATTGCTTTATATCGGAGACTAGTTTCATTAACGACTCGCCGGCACGCACTATATTGGCCGCTCTGACGTGCATCTCGTACGTGTCTTGCTCGCATTGCGTCATTCGAGATAGCTGAGAATCATTTTCCCCTTTTGCCAATTTAATTATCTCTGGAAACACAAGAATAGAAACACAAACAGAGTGAATTTAAACATGAAGAACATACAGGTTAGAACATCGTTATACGTGCACAAGACAGATTAGAAATTACCTTCGAAATTTTCCAACATCGATTTTACGTCATCCTTCAACCTCGTCATGTACGACTTCAACAAAGCCTCTTTGCTTTGCGGAAGCGCACGTTGCGTAGTCATTTTGCTCCGAAATACAAACGTATCTCCAACGAACGCTCTCACAACGCCGCTGTGTCGGCCATTTTGACTCAGAGAATCAGCTGACGGACTTTTTATCGATTGCGCGAACCCGACACAAATTCGATACTCGATCTCCGACTTGTCACATGATGTCACTTCGATTATTCGACTGGAAAATCTCGATCGTCTGAAGTAGCAAATGATGTATGTATACACGTGTTTGACGGAAAACATCTGTCTCGCAATAATTTCTTCGGAAATTTGTCGAAAGAACGAAAAAACGGAGTAATCCTCATTCGACGTGGAATTCTCTCGGTCGAATCGGCCGCGTCATATTGATTTTTGCGCGAAGGTGAGGAGCGCCGTTTTCACGACGGAGCCATTCTATATCATAACCCCCACCTCCAGTTTGTCGAAGTCCCTTCCGGGGTTGGGAATCGATATGAATACGCCCGCGAAGCGCGCTCACCACCGAATCGTCACTTCCACGCGATATTTCTCGCGCGCCAAGTGTTGAGAGAAGAGCGGTCGCCTCCGGTTCTCGGTCACTCTCTTGAGTAAATCATCCTCATTTTTTGCTAACGATCGAATCAATCGATACACACGTATATAACACGGAGGGTGGCCACCCCTCCCGACTTTCCGAGTTTGCAACGAAAACGAGCGGAGCGTCAAGAAAGAAAAAGTCAAGAGGATTCTCGTCGTCGTGACAGTCGGGTTCTCCGATCGAGTGTGGAAAGCTTTTCTACTCCAAAAGAGTACGAGAAACATCGCGGCAACGTGGAGAACCTCGTAATATATTGAAGAGGCGAGGGGAATTGATTGCGGATCGATCGAGGCTGAGGCGTTGAGAGGTGGAGTAACGAGGAAGGACGAAGAAGAGAGTGACGTTCGCGCGAGGAGAGATTCGCGGAGCGATCGAACGCAGAGCAGTGTCGCGAAAGGGTGAGAGAGAGAGAGAGGAAGACAGAGAGAAAGAGAAAGAGAGAAAAAGAAGGTGTTCGATTAGTCGCGAGGCGACGACGACGACGACAACAACAACGACGACGACGACGACGACGACGACGACGACGACGAGGTCAATCGGACGAGAACGATGGCAGTGAGCACTTTCTCGACGGCATTGCCCACCACCGATTTTGCCACTACGTGTCCCACTACACCCGGTATGTCGTAGAAGAGAGAGGAAAAACGTACGATTTTAGCGAGCGCGAGAGCAAGACGCTGCTGGCGGAATGGCGAGCGGCTTTCCCCGGCAATGTGCAATGTTGTTGGGCTTAATTGTGATTTTAATAGCAGCCCCCTGGACCGACGCGTCGCTGCCGCCCGAAGACGAGGAGGAGACCGTTCTGCACATCGGCGGTATCTTCCCTATCGCCGGCGAGGGCGGCTGGCAGGGCGGCCAGGTGAGACCGACTAGTTTTCTCTCTTCGCTTTTTTTCTTTTGATAAAATTCAATACTTTATGTTGTTTATTTGTTGAACTCGGTTAACGTTGTGTGTGTATATACGTAAATAGAGATTATCGATAGAATTTTTGTAATAAAAAGCAAACTAGATTGTCCCTTACGTGTCTTGTAATCACGAGAACTTCAATTACCTCGTTAGCGCGCGTTTTGTTTTCCAGTAGTATCTTCTTTCATTCTTCGGTAAAAGATGCATCGTGTTTTTTTACCTGTTGTACAGATTCTTAATTTCATAATGAACGTGTTTACGTTTATTTTATTTTGTAACTTTAATCGTTTCTGCTACTTTTTTGCCGCGCTCTTACGCGAACTGTTTGATAAATGACCTTGTGTCACAAACTTTACAAACCGTACCTACCTGTTCGAAACTTTTCTCAAGATCAGATTCTCGAAGTTTTCGCGGTGGCGGAATTTAGAATACAAAAGAATGTTCTTCCGCTTCGCGTTCGATGGGTTTTTCCATCTCTTTTTCAAAATTAGAAAAAACAGCTTCTAGATAAAATTTTACAGTAATTTTGACAGCACTTGTTATTACATACAAATAATACAATTATAAATACAGTATTAAAATTATATAATTGTAACAATTATAATTATAAATAATAAAAAATCGCATAAATAATTATATATAATTATTTATAATTATGTACAACCAGATAAAAAAAAAAAATCAAATTGTCCACGCAAAGGATTTTTTTCCCGAGTATTTATTTAAAAACTTTTCCCAATTAATTCGTCAAAGAAAGACTCGCACACGTCTGTCGAACGGCACTGCTTTTCGCATGAAAAAAAACTTGTTCATTAAAGTGGGAAGTTAATCAGGCTGAGTTACATAATCATTTATTCAACAGGCTTGTATGCCAGCTGCGCACCTGGCCTTAGAGGACGTTAATCGCGAAAAAAACTTGTTACGCGGATACAGACTCTATCTTCATTCTAACGACAGCGAGGTACCTAAATTTCACGAGGATGCATTTAATGGGATTACCGTCGCGGGCACCCCAAAATTACCCACCCAGTAATTTATCGCCATTTCTCTTTCAGTGCGAACCCGGTCTCGGCGCCTCTGTGATGTACAACTTACTGTACTTTTCACCTTATAAATTAATGTTGTTAGCCGGATGCAGCACGGTCTGCACCACAGTCGCCGAGGCGGCGAAAATGTGGAACTTGGTGGTGGTGAGTATATTCCGGTCTTCAATTACATTCGACGTCAAAGGGAAAACGCGTCTTTAAATTACACCGCAATTATTCGTCGCGTGAAGAATACGTGAGAACAGTTGTAAAATTTTTTCTCAGCTGTGTTACGGCGCGTCGTCGCCAGCGTTGTCCGATCGAAATCGCTTTCCAACTCTCTTCAGGACTCATCCATCCGCCACCGTGCACAATCCCACGAGAATTAAACTGTTGCAAAAATTCGGTTGGTCACGAGTAGCAATATTACAGCAAGCTGAAGAAGTGTTTATATCGGTAGGAAATATCACGTATAAAAACAAAATGTCGTTTCTTCCGTAGAAGAATAATAAATGCATTCTCAACTGGCGAGAGAAATGTTGTGTTTCTCACACAGACCGTCGAAGATCTGGAAGCGCGGTGTAAAGAAGCTGGGATAGAGATAGTGACCCGTCAGAGCTTCTTGTCGGATCCAACGGACGCCGTGAAGAACCTGCGACGTCAGGACGCGCGGATAATCGTCGGTTTGTTCTACGTGGTGGCCGCGAGACGGGTACTCTGCGAGCTCTATCAGCAGAATCTGTACGGCAAGACCTACGTGTGGTTCTTCATAGGCTGGTACGAGGACGACTGGTTTGAGATCAATCTGGAGAAGGAGAACATTCCCTGCACGAAGGAGCAGATGCGAATGGCGGCGGAGGGACACCTGACCACCGAAGCTCTCATGTGGAATCAAAACAACGACACGACAATCAGCGGCATGACCGCCGAGGACTTCCGCAAAAGATTGAACAAACTGCTGAAGGACGACGGTTACGACATAGACAACAATCGATATCCGGAGGGATATCAGGAGGCGCCTCTTGCCTACGACGCGGTCTGGTCCGTTGCGTTGGGTGAGTTTTGTTTCCAATGAGTTCTATAGCTTGCGATTCCAGCCGGTCGAGATACGCAGCATGATAATTCCCTTATCTCTTTTTGTCTTTGTTGTCAGCATTTAACAGAACCATGGAGAGACTCAGCAAAATGGGGAAGAGCTTGAAGAATTTTACCTACGACAACAAAGAGATTGCCGATGAGATATACGCGGCCGTAAACTCGACCCAGTTCCTCGGGGTTTCGGTACGTACACACTCGAATCTTCGATGTGACTTTTCGCGCTCGTTTCTTCTTTTCAACGTGGAAATTGTATTTGTATTTCGCAGGGTCACGTCGCGTTTAGCTCGCAGGGCGACAGAATTGCTCTGACTCAGATCGAACAAGTGATCGACGGAAAGTATGTCAAGTTAGGATATTACGATACGCAGAGCGACAATCTGACATGGCGTAACGTCGAGCGGTGGATCGGCGGCAAGGTGCCGCAAGACAGAACGATAATAAGAGTCGTTTTAAGAACGGTGTCACTGCCCTTATTCATAAGTATGGCGGCTTTGTCGATGCTGGGTATTCTGATTGCCATTGGATTAATCATATTTAACGTCTACAATAGGCACCGGAGGTACTTCATCGCGTTTCATAATTAAATAAATGATGCGCGATCAAACTACACTAGTAGATACACATATATGTAATGATGGATCCACTTTTCAGAGTTATATACTCGTCTCATCCCACCGCAAACACAATAATGCTGGTGGGAATAATAGGTTGCTTCTTTGCCGTGTTGTGTATCGGTATTGACGGTAGATTTGTGACCCCGTGGCAGTTTTTAATAATCTGCCAAGCCAGAGCGTGGACGATGTCGACTGGCTTCACCCTTGCGTTTGGTGCCATGTTTAGTAAAGTGTGGAGAGTCCATCGATTGTCCACGAAGGCAAAAGCGGAACAGGGAAAAGTAAGTAGCAAGATAAAGTAGTTAGAGACGATCTAATTTTTATTGACTACGAAGTGTCACGAGTAAACGTGTCTTTATGATGTACTATTTGCAAGACATATATTGCAGTGCCAAGGACTTATGTTGATATTCTTTTTTTTTTATCAAGAAAATCCACATTTTTTCTTTTGAATCCTGCGCTAATAATCAAGATTGATTTGTAGTTTTTCACGAGGACGGAACCATCCTGCATGTTTGCTGTTCCTGCTCGTATGTCCCGCATCTTTAATCCTATTCTCGATTCCTTTTAGTTATTGACGGCTAAACAAAAAGTTTCGTCCATACAGAAGAAGATTGAGCCGTGTAAGCTGTACGTAATGTTGAGCGGGTTGCTGTCAATGGATATCATTCTCCTTGTCACTTGGCAAGTGGTTGATCCATTGAAGAGGAAGATCGAGAGCTTCTCGCTGGAGGCTCCTCCTTACGGCGACGAAGATGCGATGATCAAGCCCGAATTGGAACATTGCGAGAGCGAGCACAATAATGTGTGGTTCGGTAAGTACACATTGCGGTTTGTGTGAAGAAGAAAATTCGTATGTCAACTGATAAATTTTATTATAATTGAAAAAGTCATACATAAAATATGAGAATATTTTTTTTCCAGGTTTGCTCTATGGCTACAAAGGTCTCGTTCTAGCTTTCGGACTCTTCTTGTCTTACGAGACAAGAAGCCTCAAAATCAAACTGATCAATGATTCGAGATACGTTGGAATGTCAATATATAACATCGTGGTTTTATGTCTCATAACGGTACCCGTGGTAACGGTCATTTCTAGCCAGCAGGACGCGAGTTACGCTTTCTCGGCGCTGGCCACAATCTTTTGTTGCTTTCTTAGTATGGCGCTCATCTTCGTGCCGAAGGTGATCGAGGTGATCAGACATCCGAGAGACAAGTCCGAGTCGAGATACAATCCCGATGGTGCGGTATCCAAGGAAGAAGAGGAGAAATATCAGAAACTGCTCAACGAAAACGACGAGCTTCAGAAACTTATTGCAGCGGTGAGAGACATAAAGAATGTGTAATGTTTTTGTCAATTTACTCAATTTTACACCTTGTCTCAATTATAACAAGATATTATAATATTTATAAAATTTATTCTGTGCGCTTTAGAAAGAAGAAAAGATCCAAGTCATCAAGCAGAAGCTAGCTGAACGTGAAAGCCAGAAGGGAACGAGTCGTTGCAGACAAGGTGGTCAACCCAAGCAGTCTTTCATTGTAGCCGACTATCCGACCGGCGAGGGAACCTCGGACAGTGCTATCGGTGGGGGTATTTCTGTTTGTACAAAATCCTCCCGAGCTTCCGCTTCTGACATTGAGTTTTCAGAGACATATTTATAATCTCGTCACACACGAGTTAAACAATCACACGCTGCTACGGACATCTCCACGCGCGATATACATTTGGCATCTTTCAAGTTCTTTTCGATCAATTTCAGTGAAATCTTACGCTACGCTCTCTTAAATCTTTGATCGAACGTATTTCCATTTGCTAATTGTCGTAAGTATCGAGTAAGTACGTACTTGAGTTTCTTCACCGATGCACTCTCGATCAATGTTTCATTTGATCAAGATAATCTTTAAACAGATATAATATATAACTATAAACAGAGACGATATATATTTTATTCATTTTAAAAAGAAAAGAATGAAATGATATATACAGAACGAAATATTATTTTAAGTTATTTTAACAACGCAAAATAGTTTTCTTTACATATCTTACGCACAATTGTCGTAATTACATTATCTTTATTGACATGATCACGTGGTAAACAAAAAACTAAATTAATAATAACTGAAGTAACGCAAGTAGAATGTAAATGTTACATAAATGTGTTAGATAGTCTAGTGAATGGTTTAGAGAATTTTTTTGTTTGTTTGTTGTAGATGATTCGTAGTGTGTCACCGCTTTTGTAAGAGCATACAGTAATTTTATAGATTTAGTATACGATTCTATACATACGATATTTCTATACATGTCACGTATACAAAAACATCAATATCAATTAATACACAATACGTGAACTAAGTAGTGACATACTATCTGATATATAAAATACTTGGCCTGTGTTTCGTAGAAGCTGGCCCTATCTTTTTGAACAACGTATGTGTTCTTTTTTCTATATACTGTTTATGGATATTTTGTACAACTATTTTTATCATTGAGAAAGTGTTATTATTACAAATTTACATCTATAGCCTATTTTCTATTAACTGTTATATCTGAGAATGTGGAAGTTTATGAAGTTATCAGGTGCATTTTTTCAGCACTGTGTGAGAAAGTAATTCAATCAGATTCTGAGCGTCATACAATCCTTATATCCTATGGACCAAGTTATCCGAAATAACAGACAATTTTCAGGGACAGAGATTTTGAATATATTTCATATTCTTTTGTCACAAAAAATATATACTTGAAAAAAAGAATACGTAAACTATATAAAAACGTTATGATTTAATCAGAAATGCATAAAGAGATGCAAGAATTTTATCAAAACTATAAAAAAAGCATTTAAAAAGTGTCTGTATGCGGAATTCTAATAACAAAATATATATTATGTTATTGTTCCTTTATTATTCACAAAGAAAAATGTGAAAAAAAAACTAAAGATATGTTTCTTACGCCTGTTATATACAACCTTACCACAGAAATATCTTTTGTGTGTGGAAATATTTTTATAATTAATTTCAAAACTATGTGAGATAATAAAGAATACATATATAGGGAACATATTTTAGAAGACGTAATGTACAAATATATAATGGATATGTTAATTGAAAAAAAAGTAATTATTTATTTATCCGGTATGTAGAAACTATACCACTGTGATGATTATTGGGCTTTTCACTGGTTCACAATAATATAAATATATATATATATGTATATATATATGATATGTTCATAATGTATTATTTGTTCATTTTTAATCATACATACATGTATTATCATATATTTCAATTATTGCAGTTAAATCTCGTTAGAAAAGTGTCATGTTTATTGTACACACAGTATTAAATCTTGTAAGCCTCATGAAGTTAACTCCCAAATTTAAAAAAAGAAAAATCAATCTTCTTTACATAATATATTTAATCCAATCGGGTTAATATATATTTTTTGTCCTCAATGCGAAATGTGTGCTAACTAACGAGATTTAAATGCTTATAAAATGTGTGCCGTTTAATAATTTGGGAGTCTTGATGAGGTAAAAACACATTACATTGTTTGTTCTGTAAATTGATCAAAGTACACTTGTAATAATTGTTTCCAAATTTGTTCAACAGAACAAGACATGTCTGCAAACAATTTCCAATGTTGCGGAGCTCAAAAAAAAAAGAAAAAAGCGAAACACAAGTTTTGATCAGGCCGTTGACTTCCAAATAATTAAACGGATGGTATCAGAAGTCATAATCATCTATGATGAGAGAATTCGCGTGATTTATGGCGTTTGACTTTTCTGTTTTTAGGCACGCAGCACGTCGCTGAAATGTACGAACTGCACCGACTATGATGCCAAAGCAATATAGACACAAACGAGCGTTGTAACGCTCGTGGCAACAAAACTCTCTTCTAAAACTAGTATTATAAACCTACGTGCACGGTCAATATATACGAATTATATATATATAGAATACAAATCTCTTGGAAAATCACGCCAAAGCAAAAAAATATGAACAATCTTGTAACGTTCGAGATATGATTTCGCGACAACAACAAAAAAGAAAAAAAGAACCCAATTGTCACGTCAACTATAAAGTGTAAGTTAGTTTATAGCGTGTGGAATTGTTTTATATGTTTCGATACGGTAAATACAAATCTCTTTGATGATTGCGCCTTAAAAAAAAAAAAAAACAAAAAACAAAATTGCAGCGTAGCGTTCACGCGGATAATATATAAGATATCAAATCCACGCGCGTGTTCGCAAGCATCGATTGATCGGAGATGTGCATAAAATCTGCCATCGCACGCACTATGTAAAAAAAAAAAAGAAAAAAAAAAAGAAAAAATCTCCTGTATAGATATAGTCTTTCATCGAATGTGATTTCTTGTTTGTTACATATATCTACCACGCGCGCCTACAATACTCCCACGCAGTATTTTGTATTTCTACTTGTTTCGTATTTTCAACTGCCGCGCAAACAAGCGCTCAAGTCTCTTAAGAGCGCGTGTATTTACGATATTATGATGATGATGATGATGATGATGATGATAGTCTTATCGAACTGTTGACGAAAGTATCACATATATGTACGTTAGAGATTTATGAGAAGATATATATATATATATATATATTTATATTTATTTATTTTTAAGTTTTTGAATTATAAAAATCCGTTAAAACTTGTAAAAAGGCTCTACTTATTATTGAAACCCTGAATATGTGATTGTTTATTTGATCGAGAATTAAAACTCGCACAAGAATCCATGTTGTAATAACGAGAATGTTCATATATATCTCTCTCTGCGTTGTTTTTAGAGTTGAGATTTTAATAAAGGAATTTAAATGCAACACATTAGAGATTTTTTTTTTTTTTAATCAATACGTAGTATATGACCTCGTGAGAAAGAAGATTATATTGTGCGAAACATATATGTATTGTACATTTGTCCGGACAAGAAGATCTTGTGAATTCAAATTATCGAGAGACAAATGAGTACGCATGTATATGTGTTATAGTTAACATACGTTGTGGATATATTATAAAATACATAGTACAAATATACATATACAATAATATACACTGAATAAAATGAGATATTGATAAAAAGAATCAAATAAAAAAAACTCTGAGTGAATCTCTGGCGCAATAAGTTGTTGTTGACGATAGCGCTTTTTATTTCTCTTTCCCGAAGAAAGCAAATTGTGAGACAAAAAAAGAATTTTATATTACACGTGTGTTTATTATTTGATTGACACCGAATAAAGGCGAAATTACTTACGAATGAAATTTGTAACTCGCGCTTCCTTTTGTCGACGTCTCTTTTTGCGACATCTGTAGAAAGTTTTTGGAGACATCTTTTCCTCTCTCTTAATTCAGCACAAAGATGTGCCGCGCAAATTTTTCGTTACGATATCGCCGAATCTCCCGCCCATGCTTACCGCCATGTTTACAACACGTTACGTACACTCGCGTGTACGTGATCGATCTACATGAGTCGCGCAAGTAGTCGGTGTTTTAATTACAGTGTGAAATTATAAAAGTAAGAATGTCGTTCGGCAGCGGTTTCGGGACGTCCACGTCGACCCCCGCACCCACGTTCGCTTTCGGCACTACACCCGCTTCCACAGCGACTCCGGTCAAACCTGGTAAGCCGTGTGCGATTATTTCGAGGTTAGGATTAGCATGCGATAGTGTTACATGACGGTGACAAATATTTCGCGAGCATTTCTCTCAACAACACCAGAGACTTATATCTCTTCAATTGTTTGTGGAACCACTGCTGGTCTTGGTGGTATCTGAATTTTTGTCTAAGCTTAGCAAAGGCTGGTTCACACCGCTACATCTCGGACTGCACTCGATGTCACTTCTTGTGAAGAAGGAAGGATATTTGCTTCTGGATCTCGCAATTATGCACGCCGTGATGCAACATATCATTAATATGATTAGGAGCACAGTTAACAAAATAACAAGCAGCGTGGAGTGATCTGTGTAACCGTCAGATTTGACAGCTTCAATTGTAGTCGTTGTAGTGTGACTGTTGTCGAGTATTGTGTGTAATTCGGTATTGTAAATAGCCGCAGTTCTTCCATGTGTTGTATCTTCCAAATAATACATTTCGTTTGGAATTTTTCCAAGAGTTGTCACCATAATCTCTGCGGTTGCGTCCTGTATATTGCACAAAAAAAAGTGTAATTAAACTGAATAAATTATTGTTAAAGTGTAATGTATAATTGTGTAAGTGCAAAATTAAAATAAACGGTATTATATCTACACTTACCCCAACTGCTACGTCCGTAGTACCAAGCTCATTCACAATTTGAGTGGAAGAATCGTATATTGATTTGATATGACGAAACTTGACAGAACTAGGCAGAACAGAATCTGTTTTTAATGAATCAAGTACTAGTTGTGCATAAAAATTGACCTGTTAATCATTTCTAACATAATAATCTTGTTTTGATAAAATCTCATTTCAAAAACTTTGTTTTATAGTATATCTTGTCTCTTATTGCTAAAAATATTACCTGTAATTCATCATGCTTTGTCAGAAATGTCATCTTTTGCCATATACCTTTATTATCTGATTCTGATAAATGTTTAAATGTTGAAACTCTAATACATTGATATGTTGTAATTTACAGACTATCAAGTATTTATTTGTGTTGTATATTTTCTTCTCAATATAAAGTATTATTTCTAAAATTGAACTTTTTTCACAAAATAAACAACAAAATACTGTCATTTAATAACAAGACATCTCTATTAACTAACTTCATATAAACAACAAAAGAATGAATTTTATGTTATATATATTATTATCAGAGTATATGTTAAATGTGTTAATTTTGGTATATTATAATAATAATCGCTAAATGGAACACTAGTAATTTGCAATCTATTGTCTGGAACTTATATTACATCATTAATTTAAATATAGTAAATCAAAAACTTATTTTAATATTTTCTTTATTTTTATTTTTACCAGAAACATTAACTAGTTACAAATTTTAATCCAAAGTAGCAGGATTTGGAACACCTTCGTTCGGATTTAGCACACCGACTACTTCAACGCCGAGTCTGTTTGGTACACCGTCCACTCAGACTACTGGGTTTAATACCGGATTTGGTACTCCAGCAGCTACAGGATTTGGTGGCACGTCGACCACAGGTTTTGGATCTGCACCTACATTCGGCACCGCGTCAACTAGTGCCTTTGGTGCGGCGCCAGCTTTTGGCAGTACTACTTCCACGAGCACAGGATTCGGTACAACTTCGACTTTTGGCAGTGCTCCCACTTCCACAACCGGTTTTGGTGGATTTGGAACAGCGACAACAACATCGTCGTTAGGATTTGGAAGTTTTGGTGGATTTGGAACAACTACTACCACATCTGCTCCTAGTCTGTTTAGTGGATTTGGCACCACAAATACTGTTTCGAGTGGTTTTGGCACATCCACGGGTTTTGGCGCCTTTGGAAGCAAACCAGCTACCACTACTACCACTGGATTTGGTGGATTTGGGACAGGTGATACACACGTTTCTTCGATACACGAGTTTCTTATTGACACTTTTGACTTATATTTTAATATTTATATTTTACATACATACACATGTGCTTAGGAACGGGATTTATCGGATTTGGCACCGGATTGACACAGCCTCAACAACAGTCTCAACAACAACAACCTGCAAATAGTGGATCAGAAGCTCTGTATAATGCCGTGTTCAACTGTCTATTGTATAACGATGAGCGAGATAATACTATTGCCAGGTGGAATCTTATTCAAGCACTGTGGGGCACAGGAAAGGCTTATTATTCTGTAAATGCTTCACCAATAGAGCTTACTCAAGAAAATTCATTGTGCAGATTTAAAGCTATTGGGTACAGCCGTATACCGGACGCAGACAACAACGATGGTTTAGTGGTATTGTGCTTCAATAAGAAAGAGAAGGATGTACAGGATGGCAAACAACAATTAATCATGTTTCTAAATGGTTTACTGGGAAACAAGCCGAATTTAACAGTAACCGTTGATAATATTAAATCCACGGGAGAAAATAAGAGTCAAGTGACGATATACGTGTCAGAGAAAGGAATTACCGGTTCTTACAGAAAAATTCCTGCGAATGAATTGGTAGCTTATCTGTCCCAGGCTATGCAAAAGCAACAATTGATGCAAAATGGTGTGGAAGATATATTTCCACTGGTAAAACTCGATCCGTCGCAACTAAAAGAGTATTTGGACAATCCACCCTGTGCTATCGACGCTAGATTATGGAAACAAGCACAATTAGACAATCCCAATCCAGAATTGTATATACCAGTTCCCATGATTGGTTTTCAGCAAGTGAAACATAGAATGAAGTGTCAAGTGGAAGAAACCGCTAGACATAGGGCGTTTTTAGACATGGCAGCAGAAAAAATACAAGGCTTGCAGAGACAGCATACAGCTACACAAGCTAGGCTTAAGGAACACAGACGTACACTGTTGGAACTTCAACACAGAGTCTTACAGGTATCGTGTCGTGTTAATTTTACGCATTGCTTTATAAGTGTGCCTTCTTTTGTTAAAAAGCACATTTTTGACTAAAGGTGTTAGTTCGACAAGAGATCACACGTAAAGTTGGGTTGTCTCTACAACCAGAAGAAGAAGTTCTGACGCGTAGATTTGAAGCAATGCACTCGCAAATCAGTGCTCCGACACAATACAAGGGTAGAATTAGCGAAATGCTTTCACAGCTTAGAATGAGACGGCACATTGATATTCAAAATCAAGAGAGATACACGATGGATCCTATAGCACAAGATGATATCAAAACAGTAAGAAAATATGTGTTTTATTTATTTTAAACTAAAAACTTAAACGTATTTTACATAAAACATGATGGTTTCTTTTCAATATTTCAGTATTTAAGCATGCAGCAGCAAGGAATGGCGCAGCTTATTGCAACAATAAATGCTGATTTAGAAAGCTTGAAAATAATAAAAGACGGAATGTCGGATCTTTTAATAAGTCATGCACAAAGTGTATCTTGAGGTTTGTAATTTGTATAATAAAATATTTTGATACGCCTTTCTAATATACTAAGATAATGTGTTTGTCTATATAATCGGTTTTTAATGTACGTGGTTTACAATTCTCAATCTTTTATCAAGAATTTGAAGAAATATACTTTGATATCTAAGAGGGATTTAGAATTTTTCGCGTTGAGTTCTCTTCTATGTTCGCGAACAAAAATCATAGAATTTTAGCTCTCAAGTGATGAAATAAGTGTACATATATACGTGTGAACTTATTGTACAGAAATAAACAACTACACATTGTGTAGATAAATAAAGGAATGATTTAATAGAACTTACAAAATCACAAAAGATTAAATATTTCACAGTGTGTATAATAAATAGGAAACGTACATAAATTGTATATATTGTGTGTGAATCGTATACTCCGAACAAAAACTTATTTTATAAAATACATCCATCTTTTTTTTTTTTATTTGTGTTTACAAAGATCCAGCTTTTCGAGCACGTAAGTGTAAATTGGTATATATCAAAATTTCTATTATTACAAATTCAATAAACCCTCATATAACGCGGACTTATGTGAAACGTGGTTACAAAAAACTTGTTGAAACCCACGTATACAATAACTAATCTTCATACATCGTATAAATCATGTCATTAATTTGAATTATAGAATATTTACAAATTTTTAACTTTTGATCCAACTCTCGTGAGTTATTTACGCGGAATGTATGTTCCGTGTTATACGAGGTCTACTGTAGCTAGATTACAAATGTTCCACTACCTAACTTAACCTATTACAATTAGATTTTTCTATGTACAATTGTCATCATTTTCTATCGTCTTAGATTCTTTACCGATATTTCTTGTTGATGATAAAGATTTATGAACGTCCTGGCCCAACGTCATTTTCAATAATTTCAGAACAGATTTTTTATCAGCATTTTCATTTTCTGCAAACAAAAAAGACAGATTGGTAATCTTGTCGCACAATTGTTAGAATAAGTGTTTGGTATTTACCTTCGTTTCCAGTGATTTGTACTTCGAGATGTAGCTTGTCTTGAGCTATCTCGTACATGCCTTCTTCTATCGTTTTTTCGCTCAATAGTCGAATTATAGTAACTGGTCTGGTGTGTAAAACAAAAATGATAGAAATCTATTATTTATCATCTCTTCTAAAATATGTACGTTTTTAAGAGTTTATATACATACTTGTTTTGTCCTACTCGATGACATCGGTCTTCTGCTTGTTTGTCATTGTAGGGATTAAAATCTATATCGTGAATTATAACGGTGTCAGCAGCTGTTAAATTGATTCCCAAACCTCCGGCTTTAGTAGACAACAAGAATATGAATATGCTTGGATCTTCCGTGTACTCGTTTATAAGAGTTTGTCTCTCGGTTACGGGTGTATTGCCATCTAGCCTAAGTTGAACGGTAAACTTATTATGTGTGTGTGATGCTTAGTTATTTATTACGAACCTTAAAAATGTTTGTTTTCTGATAGTTAAATATTCTTCTAGTATGTCCAATATCATAGTAAACTGACTAAAAATCAGAACTCTGTGACCATCTTTTTTCATTTGCGGTAGCAACTTGTCCAATTCCTTTAGTTTACCAGCTTCGGGAATAAGCTCTTGAGGTAAACCGAATCCGGCTATGCTCTTGTACGTACGTGTCAATTGATTTATTTGATAATCAGACATCCAAGTCAGATCTTCGAAAACGTACTCTGGATTTTTCTGTTTGTAACCCGCTTCTTTTGCCAATCTACTTGCTATAGCCTGCATTATGCATTAAATAATAGATTAAAACTTCATTAGAAAGATAAAATAAAATCTTTCTCATCAAACTGTATACCTTGAGCTTTTTCTCGTCATAATAGTTACGCACGAGAAGCGGGTGATTGGCAAGTTTCCTTAATTGCATCATCATACCAGTTCTGTTTTCGTTCATAACCTCGGCAGTTTCTGCTGAAAATTCAGCAACTAATTTGTCATACATATTTCGCTGTTTTTCAGTTAACGCACATCGTTTTACTTCATCTGTCTTAGCCGGTAAGTCGCCCAAGACTTCACTTTTAAGTCGTCGTAGAACAAATGGCCGCATTATTTCCTTCGCATTCTTAACTTGTTCTCTCTCGAACGACGGCTGTTCTTCTTCTTTATCTTTCTTATCGTTTACCGTTTTCTGAAAAAATTTATTATTATTATAACTTACGGGAGTTTTTGAGAATAAGCTTTTTAAGTCAGCTTGCTTCCCAGCAAACAACGAGGGCATCACAAATATTAATAAGGAAATCAATTCCAATAAATTATTTTGTAGAGGTGTACCAGTTAACAAAATTCGACGCTTGGCCTTTAAAAACAGTTGAGATTTTGTTACAAAAAAAGATTTTTTTTGTATATATGAGTGAGATTGTGTGAACGAAAGAAAATACATACATTGATTCGGACAAGATTTTCATATCTAACGCTGCTCATATTCTTGAGCATGTGAGCTTCATCAAAAACTACATAATTAACTGGCATGACGCGAAACAATCGGCGCTCCTCGGGAGTGCTGTTAATCAGACTGTATGTAGTTAACAAAATATCGACGTCATCGAGATCACCGTTTCGCCAACCCATTCGCATTTCCTTACGTTCCTCTTGAGAGCCGTAATACTGTACAACTTTTAAGTCAGGTGACCATCTTTCTATCTCATTCCACCAGTTTTCTGTCAAAGAAAATAATTTTACATGTATTATAAAAATTTTATTTGCATACGACCGTGTTCACATTATTATCGAATTCAATGAATTACCTATGGTCGAACTGGGAACAACAATTAAATGAGGTCCATCCTTCTCATCAAGAAGATCAGCTTCTTTTAGATATGTCAAAAATGCTATCACTTGTACTGTTTTTCCCAAACCCATTTCATCAGCTAATATACCATTCACATTCTGTGCATGCATAACAGCCAGCCAGTTCAAACCAACCATTTGATAAGGAGCTAACGTTAAATCTGATGACAATGCTTTTGGTTGTTGTTTTATAGCTGAAGCACCAGCAGCCACAGCTTTTTCCATATTAGTAGACAAGCGAAGACATTTTTTCATAAGAGTTTCCACTACTTGACGTGTAGATAACAACACCTTTGTTTATATTAAAAACAAAATCAATACAAGTGTAAGACAACAACAAGCATCTTTTAAATTCTATGAAAAAAACTCAATTTATCTTTCTTTTTTTTATTATTTTTGTATTTTGTTATAATTTTATAAATTTACCTGAGCTGCATTTAATAATTCTGTGTCTAAGTATCTTGTATTTTGGAATTTATTTACTAAATCGCTCCAACTTTCGAATGGTCTTGCTTTTATAATAGCATCAGCTTTTGTTTTAGAACAATAGGACATGAGAAGCAACTCTGAGGGCAAAGCAGTTTGCATAAAGTCCAATACTGCTTTTTTATCATTTGTGAGTTTATCGGATATTTCCACATCCGAATCCTCATCACTGTGTGATAATAATATTTCAATTATATATTTATTTAATCATGAGTGCAATTTTATCAAAATATATTTGTACACATTACCTGTCAAATACTTTTTCTTTATAATTTCCTTCATCTGATTCAAAGTCTGAATTTTTCTCATCATCTAATTTTCTTCTCTTGCTTTTACTGCTTTTTGCATGATTTCCTAATTTCTTTTTCCTAGTTTTAGTTGTAAGTTCGTTATCCGCTTTATCAACATCCCAATCGTTACCACAGAGTGCTTCGTGTAGTTTCTAATATAAAAATATACCCTCTTATATCACATTATTTTTTTAGATTTATATTACAATATTTTTTTTAGTATTTTTAATTTTGATGAAAGTTGTAATTATACATAAAGTAAGTAACTATTGAAAAAATATATTTACGAAATTTTTTATGTGATTACTCACCAACAAGTCCGCTTTTGGATGCAAAGTTCTCAGGTACTTTAATTTATGTTCCTTGCTTTGATTTTTGTCATTAGAGTCTGAACTTGATTTAGCTGGACTACCAATATCACTGTCACTGTCTTCAATGCGATTTGTGATAATACGCTTTCGGCGTACTTGGGCATCAGTACTTGCCAAGTTACTATCATCGTCAGCTAAATTAAATACATGTGTAAAATCAATTAAATTTTCAATGACGCAAGTAAGATTTCATTAATAAAAAGAGAGCTATCAGATTTAGATGATATCAAGTTTTATAACAAGTGTGGATTGACTATAAATTTACATATAAATATTTTAATTGATAATTTAAATGAGTGAGAGATATAGCACAAATATAGTTTTTTTTTTATTGCTCGACTAAAAAAATTAATCTTTAAATATCATTATGACACGTAGAAAAATATTTAAACAAAACGTTAGCACGAGATACACACATTATTGCTTAGAAATGCATACAAAGAAGAAATATAATATATGAGCAAAAATTCTTACACATATTCATCTTGTTTTGCTTCTTTTGAAAGCGAAATTGCCGCAGAAGGCTACTGCAGTTAGTCGTGTCTGTTTTAGGCGAATTTGGTCTAGACATCGCGCGCGTTAACCAAATGATGGACTCTGGCAAACGTACATATTTGCAGCAGAACTTTTCAAGCAATTTGCCAGGTGCATTCAGAGCAATTCCGAGCGCGTCAGGCAAAGTGGAATAATGTAGGATATAGAACAGCACACATCCAGCGCGATATAACAATTATGCCTGATTTTCACATGAAATTTTTTTAAAACAATAATGAGAAATGACAGTCTCTCTGTTGGAAAACTAAAATAGATAAGTAAAACGTCGAAACATAAAAAATACAGGTGTGTGCGTGTGTAAAATATAGATTTATTTAATAGTAAAATAGTTCACTCACACAACATTCGATGTATTTGCGTGTAACAAGATATACCAGTCCGCAAGAGTCCATTCGTGTTCGCACAAACGCCGTTTTTTTTTTTTATGGGAAACTTGATCATAGGGTGCTATTCGTTAGTCCGACTTTGTAAGATCATCTTAAGTTCATCTCAAGAGATCGTGCAGGTCATCTCATTGGCTATTCAGATCTATCTGAAGATGAATCCAAGACGATCGCAAAAATAAGATACCCGACTATGAAT
>QVNW01000475.1:0-49641 GCA_014825475.1 Pseudomyrmex flavicornis
GATATATATCGATATGCGATATATATATCGATATGCGATATTATAATGTTTGCATAGAAAAATCTTATTCCTGCTCAAAACGCTACTTACTTGTTAGTATAGTAATTTACGTACGCAAATTGAATGTTTATCCAAATAAATTACACCAATCCCGCTTTAATTTACGACCGACAGAACGTTTTGTAATTTCTCCAAATTTCAGTTCACAGTCAGCCTTCATTTTCAATTGAAACGCACTTATGTATTCTAATTTACGTGTTTACTCTAATTTCTCTAATTTTCAATTGACTTTTCTTCCTCATTTCTTCCCCTCCTTGGCCCAACATTTTCTCGACAGAAACTTCTGACAATGCTGCCTACAAAGGAAGAGAAGTCCAGGATACAAGAGGCGCAGGCCGCCAATCCTGATCTTCCTTTAGGATCGGCCGAACAGTTCTTGCTGACTTTGACCTCCATCTCGGAACTGCCGGCAAGACTAAAGTTGTGGGCGTTCAAATTGGATTTTGAGAACTCCGAAAAGGTGAGCGAAGATCTCGAGACTCACATTGCGTTTTCTCCAATATTGTTTCCATTTGCTGATTTCAAATTCTCGATAAGCGCATACACGATTATTTACGACACACGAATGTTGTATGTTTGATTTTTATATGTGTGTTATATTCACCGGATGCCGGTAATGCGCGATGACAATTAAATTAGCTTTCTTCTCCTCTTCTTCGTTTTCATCTTTTTTTGTTTTTGTCTCGACTTTACGTGCGGATTTTATCGCGAGGACGATGAGAAGGAATGCTAGTAATGTCAGGGGAGGAAGTCGGCATGCAGAAGAGCGTTCTCGGCGCGTTTCTTCAACGACAAAATGGCAAATTCCAATATTGCGCGCAAGCTAAGAGAGGTCACTCAACGATCTGCCTTGGCACCGCTCGACCGTAACCAAAGCGCAAAATAGCACCGGGAAATTCTTTTTCTTCGTATCCGCCTGCGTACTTTGAACCTCTAAGACACGCTACTTCCTAGTAAAAATTGCTTCGTAAATGTATCACAAAAGTCAATGAAACAATTAAAAAAATTCTCGTGTCAAAGTGTGCGTTTAATTTAAAATATTTTCAAAGTTGCTTCGGAATTACGAACACGCTCTCCAAGTTATGAATTTTAAAAGTCACGAAGAGATGTTTGTTACGCGATGCGAATATTTTTGCTCTCGCGTGACACAGCTGGTTTATTCTTTCGCGGTTTGTTTCCCGGTTTTTTAACTTAATCTGCGAATTAAAATTTTAGATACAGCGATGATGCGCGAACGCATAAATTTTTGCACGAAGTAAACGCGGAACGGTGTATATATATATATTTTTTTTTTTTTTAGGAAATCGCGGATCCCTTGATGGATCTGAAGCAGGGCATGGAGACTTTGCGAGTGAATAAAACGTTCCGCGGGATTCTCAGCACGCTTCTTTCGATCGGGATATTCCTCAACGGAAATGAGGTGGGTATTGAATGTCAGCCAAATGATATCCGCTTAATCCGTCTGTTCCGCGGCCCGACGGTTCGCGGCAGTACGGCGATATCGATAATTTCGTTCTAACTGTTGGCCGAGCGGGATATACTTTTCGTGCCACTTGGCCGAGTGCCCACATTTTTCCAAGAAAACAAAATCTCGGTCCACGACCACCAGTTTTATTTGTTTTCGATACGGTCTTGAAATGTGTGTTTGGAAATCTTGTTAATATATTAAAAGTAATTTTACATAAAAAGTTTTGCTGTTATATGGCCAGCAAGAAAAATTTGTTACTGAATTTCTTGTTTTGCTAACAAAATGTTTTGTTGGCGAAAACAACAAATTTAATAGACTTCGCAAATTTTTCTTGCTGGCCATAAAGTAATTACTTTTACTGTTCTTGCTATTTCAGCAAAAATTTTTTTTTTACAGATTTTCCATCTAGAGTTTTTCAAAAGATATTTTTCAAGAGATATTGAATATAAAAATCAATATTAGAGTAGAAAATACTTTTCCAATTTTGCTTTTCGTGCAACACTTTTTATTATTTATCTTGTTTAAATCTAAATAAACTCTAAAAAGAAAAGTATAATTGTATTTAACTCCCATCGTGTGTATTTATAGAGTTTGTCTTTAGCTAACTGTGCCTCGTGAAAATCTGGAAATTTACGAGCGTCGAAACGCGCGATTTTCCGGGTTACGCGCTCCGCGTTACGAGAACGTTTTTCTTTTTTCAGGTAAAGGGCTTTCAGCTAGAATACCTCGTCAAAGTACCTGAAGTGAAGGATACGGTTCACAAGCACTCACTGCTTCATCATCTCTGCCACATGGTGATGGAGAAGTTCCCAGATTCCACGGATCTCTACTCGGAGGTGAGAACAGTTAACAGTGTCGAAAGCTGAGAAAACTTTACACTTTGCCGAGAAAGCACGATAGTGCGTCTGCATTTACGCAATTGTGACCAAGTTTCCGTATTCGTATCTCTTACAACTTTCCGAAGGGTCTTTCTTTATTTAATCTGATAGTCTCTTAAAAGTTTTTCAGAACTTCGATTTATTATAAAGATTGAAACAGATACTCTCGCCTCGATTAATTTCATTTAAGCGAATCCGGTGTTTAGTTTCAGTTCTACTTTTTTTTAGTTCGCGCAATTATTTCGCGAACTAAATTATTTCGTTTTTTAATTCTAGAAACTATTTCTTGAAGTTTCTCAAAATCTTCTCTACGATGACGAGACAGAAACACAGATACTATCTCGATTAAATCAAAGTTGAAGTCGTTTCTCTTGTTTCTTGAATACAGTCGGAACAACTTTCGACACCGCCGACGCGTTTCTGCTTTCAGATCGGCGCGGTAACAAGAGCCTCGAAAATCGACTTTGACGAGCTGGCAGCGAACATCGCGAAACTCGAGAGCGAGTGCAAAGCGTCCTGGGACCATCTCAAACTCATTGCGAAGCACGATGGTTCCACAATGATGAAGGTCAAGTGAGTATAATTCCCGTTAAGTTTTCTTCGTCAGCAAACCACTTTCTGAGATTTCCTTCCGTCGCTTCTTTTCACGTAAATCTCTCCTCTTCGTCGCTCGCGTTTTAAAAAGTCACGAGTAGCTTCGATAAATTCGGGAAAGAGGTTTTTTCCTCGTAAAAACTGGCTGTCGTCCAAGTGGAGCTTCCATTAATTGCCGAAAGCACACTTCTTTCATTCCTCCCGTCGCAATCATTCGCATTACAATTGCAGTTTTCTCGACAGATTTGCATTTTTATCTTTGTGTCAATTTTTATTACCTCTCATCCTTTAAATATCCTTTTCCCGCGTTTCAAAACAATGGATTAAATTGTCTTTCTTAATTTTTGGCTCGTGATTGTTGATTCTTTCCTAAATCACTTACTTGTTAAACAAAAAGAAGATACACATATTTGTAAAAATACGTTGTTTTGTTTTTGTGCCGCCAGAATGTCAGATTTTCTCGCCGATTGCGCCGAAAGGATAATCGTCTTAGGCATCGTCCACAGACGTATCATAAATCGTTTCCGTAAATTCATCCTGTGGCTCGGTATACCGCTGCACAGAGTGCAGGACACGAAACCGAACGAGTTCTGCAGAATTGTGTCCGAATTCGCTCTGGAATACAGAACCACCAGGGAACGGGTGATACAGCAGCTCGAGAAGAAAGCCAATCATCGAGAACGCAATAAGACCAGAGGGAAAATGATAACGGAGGTGAGCGTCATCTTCTTTTATTCTCTTTATCGAAAAGCTTTTTAGCGAATTCCATGAACCAGAGCATTCTCACATGTTATTCAGCGTTGTGTTTTGAAGTTTAAATCGATGTAAATCTTATATATATAAAATTTTAAGGTTTTAATTATATTGTTATTTGATCTTTTATAAAATTCTATTTTTAATATATCACCGTTTATTTGAGTATGCCTGAGAATAAAGTTTCGTTTAAATCTTCTTTTTATATTTTTGTTCTTCTTTGAAAAATTATTTTTCCTGTTTATCTTCGTGACAATGTGTAAGTTTACTGTGTATAATAAAATCTGGATATTGCTCTTTTTACACACCAGGTTGGCAAGTTTCGTACAAAGGAGGATCGAGCGGACGCGGAACTCAGACAACTACTCGGCAGTGACATTTCAGACGTCGAGAGTATCCACGGTACTTTACCGTGGCGGAGACAGAGGAAAGACGGTGAGTTTCTATCAGATTTTTCTCGCTGATTTTCTTCCTCTCTATTTTCCAGTGCATATCTCTGTATTGATTTGGTTTTTTTTTTTTTACTTAGTCAATATTTCACGTGAATAATATATTTTAGTTTTGCATCATCAGTAGCGATAAATGATGTAAGCTGGAAATGTAAATTGAGTAACAAATGCTCAGTGTTGTGTAATAGGTTTATTTCTATTATTATTATTTAACTCTCTCTGTCGTTAATAGGTTTATTTCTATTATTATTATTTAACACAATCAAATTATACGACCATATTATTCTCTTACGCGATATGTAATAATATATTGTAATGAAAGCTGGCGGTTATACATTTTTAACACGCTTTTATGCTGTTAATGTAAATGTTATATATGATTCATACTGTATCGATTTATTTTATTTTTTTTTTACAAATAAATCATCGTCAGATACATCTCTCTACGCGTATTATAACGTACAATAATATGAAACAAATTAAAATGTCACAACAATGTTTTACAATCCAAGTATGCTGTTAAATTTTTATCAAAAAAACTCAAAAAAAAGAATAAAAAGAATGTAATTTATGGCCAAGAGAGAACGCGTAATTTCCGGAAACGTTTTATCGAGATGTAACAAATACAAATTTATAAATTGTCTCTACGTAAGAAGCTCGATTCGCGAGCGCTCTCGCTTTCATGATCAGAGAAACGAGATTTTATCACCGCGAGCGATCATGTCGTAACATGACGGCGGTGCCGTCTAGCCTCTATTTAATCCCGCTTTTAACTTGCGCGAAAATAACACGCGGTTTCTAAAAGGCGTCGGCCGCGTCGGCTATTCCGCCACGGATAAGAACAAAGTACGGAGAATTTCTCCTCATCTCCGTAATGTTCCAGCTCGGTGGCGGCGCGCGCGAGATAAATGTCGCCCTTAAGCAGCCTGCTCTTGCAGGCAAGATTTAAGGATAGCGCCAGGTCATTTGACGATATTACTGGAAAACGAGAAGTAAATGCGTCGCCGTCCTCATGATTATACCGGCACCGGTATACAGTTCTTTTCTCGTGTTTAGCTCCACGTGAGAATACGCGCGTTCGTTATCTTCATTGCCGTCGCGCGAAGACTCATTCTTGGCGAGTTTCTCTTTTATATGCATCCTTCGCGCACTTTTCATCGCCCGAAATTCGCGATGACGACATTCGAAGTTGCATGCATTCGTCGTCGTTAAACCGCGAACATAATGCAACTCTCGGTTCTAGGTAGCGTGTTATCATTCGTTCGCCGAGACGCGCTGAGAAGCGTCCCCGCCGTGCGTGTTGCTTTATAAATTCCGTATTCATGAGAGAAAAATTTCAACTTGAGTGGAATTTTGTTTCGCTCGCTTCTTATCGCGGCTTTACTCACGCGCGCGCGCGCTACATAAGACCGAGGCAACTTTGCCTCGGGAGAGTAGAATGTAAAAGTAGTTAACTTCCAAGGGGAATATTCGAAGCGACGTAGATATTATTCGAGTCGGCGCGGAGAAGTATCGCGCAAATAACAGCTTCTGAGAAATTTATTCCCTGAATTCGTTCGAAAGAATTCTGTTCCCGGTGTTGTAAGCTTCATCGTATAACATTGTTCACGAACTTGCTCTTTTCCGTATTTTCTCCCTTCTCGATTTTTTCCTCAGCACGTTTTACCGTTGACTTCTCGTTGTGTATATTGATTATGTATAAATGTTTTTATCGAATAATACAGTCAGCATATGCATTTTACATTAGAAGATATTAAATTTTAAAAAATTATTATCGAGGTGTAAGTAATTATATCAATTATTTATTATTATTTAAAATTAATTAATTATTGAAATCGTATAAGTTTCTAGAAGTCCACAATAAAAATATACTTTAAATAAATTAAAACACGTTAGAGAGATCGAGACTATTTTTAATGTAATCAATTGCAGTTAATAATATATTTTTACACATATATCTTTTCTTATCTTTTTTTATTTTTTTTAAATGTCTGCTACTTCTGCGATTAGAACGTTTTGAATATTATTCACGAATCTGTTTCTTCTATCGCGATAAAAATATGGCAAATAAATTTAGAGCTTTAGAAATCCCACTCACTTAAGGTGGAAAAATACATCGTTACGTACAATATAACAAAAAACGCGGTAAAGCCGCTGCGAGAGGCGGCAGAAACGACTGACACGTCCTGGATCTCGTAAGACTACATTACGTTGTAACCGCGGATCACCACTTCTCCAGGAGAAACGTGGAATTTTTATTCCTGCTTTCGCTGAGGGGGAGCACGCGAGAAGGGATTGGACCGACTCCGAGAACAAGGGTTGGAGTCCACCCTCACAGCCACCAGTGCGGCTCGTAAACCCAACCACCCACGTGCATTACCGTGGCTGTGGCCATCATAACTTTTCTTCCTTTTACTCCCGTGTATGCTCCGACATAAAGTATCTAAACGTCCCGTCTAAGTCGCGCCGGTGTTTCCAGCTGGATACGACGGCTCTCCACTCTCTTTCAACAGCTGGAAAAATCTCGCAAGATGATTTATTTTGACGATTTACTGCCCGATGTAACGACAAATCGCTCGATTAAGCGCAACATCAATCAGAATAGCAACTGTTAGTGACTTTCTTATATTGTTGTGAAGTTAGCTTTTTCTCTTTCTTATATTTAAATAAAAACATTTGTTTTTAATGAGTAGATATTTATTGTACATTTATGTGTTTTCAAATCGCGATATGTTAACAAGAATTTGTTTAAAAATGTTCAACATTCTTTACAGAGAGAGAGAGAGAGAGAGAGAGAGAGAGAGAGAGAGCAATTACATAAATGAATTGTCTAGACTGATTGCGATTGTCAAAGTCACATTAAATAAATAGCACTCAAGAACTTCCTTTCTCTCTCTTTGACTCGTTTATAAAAATTCTATTACTACTCTCTCATCTTTGTAACTTGTCTTTTTTTCTTTCTTTTTCTTCTTTTTTACCGTCTATCGAAAGTGCTCGACCGCTACGATAGTTTCTTTAGAGTGAGTTTGAAAGAAACTCTAAAACAAATTCTACACATTTGACAGTTTCAAAGTTTCTGTCTTGCGGACTGAACAGAGTGACTGTTTCGTAGGAAATACGATGTGAAAAACGAATTATAGATAGATTCGCGATTTCTTACGAGGGACTAACTACTTCGGTTAAACGTGCGCGGTTGCTCTATTGAATATATTTTCTTAAATAAACGTAAAGGAAAAAGTAGACTTTTACACATTTACATTTGGAAAAAACTATGCCAAGAAAAATATTTCGCGTTTAAACAGTCTATTCGCATTGAAAGCGAAACTAGTACGAAAGTTTAGACAGAGAAAAATCAGGAGCGATCGTTTTGTGTTTCAGGACGTATAATTCCGCTGGGCCCGGTGCTCAGGGACGAGAGCACCAACGGCACCTTAGCTGACGGCGTTGACGAACTATTGGAATCTCTGGTGAAAACCGCGACGAAAACGCCAGCAACCAGAACTACGCCTCGCGAACGCAAGCGGACCAGACACGCCGATCGTAAGTCTTGTAAGTGTGACCCCAGCACCCTGCACCTAGATTCTCCTCTCCTTTCTTTATCGATCGATCTCTTGTCGAGGTGAACCTACCTCTCTAACCGGTAAATGAGGTTTTACCGCAGTGAGTTTGTGCGGACGTTACAAAATATAATGATTTTTATTGATTTACTTACGTAATGTATCGAAGCGCGACAATTTATCGTTCAAAAAGAGCAGCAATTTTCTCGCTTTTACCAAGTAATTGGTAAAGCTTTGCTTCTTTATTATACACAGAAAAATCGAAATTGCATTTAAAATAAACACTTGAATGAGATAAAACTTCACACGCAAGCATCGTGAAAATTCATTAAATTTCTAAAGACAACGAAAAATGTTAGGCACTAGAATTTTCCAATAACTTCTGCCGCCGCAAGAGTCTTAAATTATCCGGTGTGAAGTATACATTATTGAGAACGGCCGGTCCGCAGATAGAGCTGCGAGGTCACTTCGAGTCGATCGATAAGCGAGAAGTTTGGAGATGTCGGCGTCGACGCCCTAGATCGAACATGCGATCGTACGCATATCGCGTTGTTCGGTCTTTACATTTTCCATGCACTTTATTTTAGCACTGACCTATTCAACTCTATTTCAATGTACGTCTGCTCAATGGCGCTCGATTGTCTACTTCGACGTGTAGTTGTACCATTGTAATTAATTGGAAATCTCGTAATGCTTGTTAGACTGTGTTCTACATTTCGAAACTTTCAAACCTTTTATTTGATCAAAGTTCACTTGAAATTATTTGACCAAAGTTCACTTAAAATTATTTGACCCAAGTTTTACTTACAATTTTATTATTTGACCAAAGTTCACTTAAAATTATTTTACAAGCTCTGTTTTTTTAAATATTATTTTTATTGAAGTTAATTTAAAGCAGAATTCAGAGAAACTCTTCGGTTCTTACTGTTGACTTTTTTTCTTTTCTTTTTTGGATAAGTGACAATCTCATTAAAATTTTATCGGGAAAAACTGAGAGGTCATTAATATTAATGGAATTCTGTAAGTGAGAAAGGATCTCTTCCTAAAGTTTCTCATAAATTTCACAAAATACTAAACTGTAGCGCAGCTGCGTAGAATTTGCTTAAGCGTAACTTCGCTTGTCGATCAGAAAGAAATTTCGCCGGAACTTCGTTAGCGCGGAGAACAAACTTCACACGCAGATATGTGCGAGAGCCCTAGCAATGGAGAATCCAGAAAATCCAGCAGCTTGGTCGAGATAATATAACATCGTATAATGCCGGTAGATTAAGCTGTTTCTCGTTTGTTTTGTCCGGACGGTGATCGATCTCGGTACGCAGGAAGTCGAAATAATCCTTCGCCCGTACCGATAGCGCGTAAATCTCGCCGTAATCCGATCACCGAGTACGTTGACCGATCTTTTCTCCCGCGATACTTATGATAAGCCGGTTCGGTCTACGTGTCCGAGCGCATCAAGCATATCTGCCGTTTTGCTCAAAAAAACGTATGCAACAGAAGCGAATTATACTTCCAAATCTCTAGTTTATTTCTTATAATTTCCTTTGCAATTGAACTCGTAGAATTTTTAACAAAATTTTTAAAAAGTTAATTTTATTAAAATAGCGAAAGTGTTAAACGACGTTTACCGAGCTAGAATAATAAAATAAATTCACACAAGCACAATTGGAAGCAATAAAATTAAGAAGTAACTTCACAAAAAATATATACACTATATTCGTTAATTAAATTAAATTTGTTAATTAAAGTTCTCCGGGGGAACAAGCTCCCACGGGGTGAGACTTCCCGGAAAATTTGTTAATTAAATATTACATTTGTTAATTAAATATATACACTAATTTCTTAATTTAATTAAAAATTAACTCAAGTTAAAACTCTTTAATGTAATATGTAAAAAACACGCATATCGGAATGACCGCATGTTCGGGCTGTAGAAGACTTTCCAAAAGTATTTCTCGTGAGAACGTGGTGGAGAATCTATCCCGCTCTTCTCCTTCTCCCGCTTTTTCCTTACTATTGACTGTCCGAATGTCCTTTTGTCTGCTACGAAATTTATGGTGATGGTCTTCGTCTTTGACAACTAATCGATATAGATCGAGAAACTACTGTTCTGACAAATTCCGATAACTTCAAAAAAAAATTAGTAGCAACGCTTGCTTACGGGGGTGGCCTAGCGTTCTTGCGTCTCTCTTCTTTCTGTCCGACAGTGAAGCGATCGCGCACCCGGGAGAACAACACCACGCCGGAGGGGTATCAACCCTGATGGGCCTGGTTTCGTGACCTCTACGATTAAGGTTCGGTGCCTGCAAAACTTTGGCACGGCATGACTTTAGATCCGTGCAACACACATTTCCTTCCTAAAATGTAGGGTAGTTTTACTAACACGTTGGTTTTGTAGCATGTTTGTTGAGTGAAATTGATACGTAGCTATTAACACGCCAGATTGGCGAGATTGTCGATATAATCTCATCTGTCTTTTTAAGTTATTCATTCGCTTTAATTAACATATATGCAAAGATATTTTATTTTATTTCTAAAGTAACGTTCTACTAAAACTCGCGTAGAAATTATGCGTGTGAACATTACATATGTATTTGTTTTATTTCGATCAGTAAATGGCCGCTGAATATACATACGAAATATATATTTTTTAAATTAATACATGTGTAAATTAATACACATAATAACTTAATTTTTGAATTGAACTGAGTTCGAATTACCATACGTGTATTAATTTACACGTTTAAAAAATATATTTTGCATATATATTTGTCAATATTTAGTAATTTTGATATTGAAGTTAATATATCAATTAACTATTTCAATTTGACAATATAGTTAATAAATAATATGATTAATAATATTTGATATTAAAACTCGCGAATTGTTATATTATTATATTATTATCAATTTAAATTAGCGGTTGGAAGCAATTAACATAATCGTATTTTGTTTATTTTCATCAAAATCGATGATCTTACAATAGTTGTTTGTTCCGCGAAAGGTAAAATACGATTGCTTTTCTTGCGAAAAGGAAGAAGCTATTTCGGTAAAGTTCGAGACTTCTCTTTCGGATAACCGAATACGTTAAGATCGCGCGCGCTTTGAACTTTATACAATTTTAGCCTCTTATAATATGCATAAGTGGGACTAAACTGCGCTCGTTTCGAGGGAGAAACAGAGTGCGGGAGTAAGTAAAAAGTTCACTCCCTAAATGGAACGCGGGGTGTCTAAGTTTCTCGACTTAATAGAGACGCACAACGCGAATGTCCCTCTTGCATGCGAACTTTCAACGATATAAACCTGCTTTTCATCTATTTGCATTTCAAGATACGATACGAAATGTTCTCGCTTCCGCGTGTTTGTATGTGCATGCATTTATATTCGCGAATGTGATTCTTAGCGAGGACTCGACATATCGAAATACCTTTATGGAAATTGGTTTCCACGGAGATCGTTATAATCTCAATTTACATCGTACATTTACATTATTGTGCTTTAAAACTGATCGCGTCTCCGCTATAATGGTATGTAAAATAGAAAATATTCTCAGCCGACGTTAAAACTACGCAACGAGTTGACGAGCAGTCGAGTTGACGACAGAGAGTTTTAACAAGAACTGATTTATTTGAAAGAAAGAGTAAGTCTCGGGACGAGAAAGATTGTAGAAAAAAAGGAGCGAGTAGAAACACGTAGAAATCTTTGAAAGAAAAATGGCGCATCTCTTGAACGCGTTGCACGAAAGTGTTTAAAAGTTGAGTTCAGTGAAATAACGAATAAACTTATTTTAACTAACGGCTTAAGATGTTGAATCTATTTCTTACGTGATAATGAACATCGCTGCTCGGACTGTGCGAAAGACGTCGTCCGCTTTCGCCCGAATATCGCTATTCGCATCGATCCGTCCAACACGCGGTTAGGTAGTTGAAATTAATGCGCCGCGCTTGAATTGGCACGGAATGATTGTCGATACGCGATCGTTTGAGCATAAAGATGGATTTTGATTAGCATGCTGGCATCATACATTGAATATGACAATATGTAAACATTATTACTTGATTTCGCATGCATTGCTCAACAACGTAGCATATTATATTGCAAAGAATATTAAATATATAACGTAATGATTCCAATTTAACTATTTTGGATTTATATTTCAAATCCACTTTTATTAAAAATTCATAAATTATTTATATATTTCTATATTACAATATATATTCATTGATATTATATATATTTCAAAAAGAGTTGTGATAATTATTAAAATTTAATATTTTATATATTAAATTTGCAATAATCAAATTTAGCGCGGTATTAATCAGAGAAAAAATGCGGGAAAAGTACTGTATTTTGGAAAATTTTAATATATAATTTTTAATGTTCTTAACATCACATTTAAAATATTATTAAAAACCCGCAAATTGTGTATATTAAAGTTACAATAAGAGTTCGGTAAAATCTTACGAGCTCCTACATATATTTATAAAACAAATAATTGATATTAAAGAATTGCTACAAAAGAATATTTTTAATTTTACTTTTGATTATGACAAACAAATATAAGTATTTTATCTTAAATCGTTCTTGCCTCAAGGATTAGAAGTACCTGTGAGTTTAAGTTGTTATCCGTTGCGTTTGCTCTTTGTGCTTCGCAAAGCGTGAATGCGTCTGTTGTGAGGATAACGAGAAAGGATCAAAGGAATAGAGCTGGTAATTGTTGAGAGAAGAAAATATACGCACAATGCTGGTGGTACTTTAGCGTCGCATAAAAGAGCTCTTTGTTATATAATACTGGATCAAATAAACTAGTATTATCAGTATCGGAAGGTGATGGCATCATTATCTCCAAGGCAGGGGTGGCAGGCACTTTTGAAACGCGTCTGTTGCGGCCGTTGGTGTTATCGATCTCACGTTTGGCGAACCGTAACGAAACCGTAATTATCGGACAATACGCTAATTTGCTACTGACTTTAATAAGCAGGATTAATCGTATAATCCGCGCGAATCGAGTACGGAATAATTAAAATTATTGATCTTTTTCGTGTGTATGTGTATTGTACTCTTTTTTTTTTTTTTTCAAAAACACATTTGGGATTTGATTGTAGTTGCATTTTAAAGCAGAAAGTGCGAACACTTTCCGTTTTCCATGTCACTGGGCATGCATCGTTAGCTAGCATTTCGGGGGAATTTCAGACCGATTGCAATAATGTCTGTACCAACAACCGTCGGGCTTTTACAGCTGTAGTCCGAGTGGTTTGTTTACCATCGAACATATCGACAAACCATCACGTCGACTAATCTCCACACAAAGCAGCAAATTAACTCTCTGCTATAATTATTTACCTGATCGAAATAGTGCGACATACACAACAAAATTCACATATTACACGTACATATAATCGAGTATCGTAAAATTAACTTGACTAAATGTAAATATTATTAGTAGTTTTGAAACGCTTGAAACGCAATAAAATTATTTAGAAATTTCTTTACGCGCGTACATTTTAACAATTAACTCTGTAAATTTTGTTTTTAGTGAAATTATGTATTTTTCTCATCATTTTATTGATTGCGTTATTTAATCCAAAATTATTATTTTTTGACACTCGAAACCGCGCGTGAGATGAGATTCAACGATGTATTTTTTAAAACTCTTTTTCTCACTCACTTTTTTCTTTCTCATAACAATCGCTGCTGAGCGCAATGAAGGATTAATTATCGAAGTTAAGAGAGTTTCTTCTGTCGATCACATTAAAAATCATAAAGTACGCTTGCAACTCGTTAATTAAACATCAGCGAACTCGAATAAAATTTTGCATCGACTTGTTCTTAACAAAAACATCTTTAGCGCAGAAACGATATATTAATCGATATAATAATTAATATTGCAACGACATTTAATTGCAACTCGGTCGTTTCCTCTTTACTTTTGCAGCATGTCTCTTAGAAGGTTGTCGCAGTATGATTTACAACGAATTTTTTTTATATTTGCTGCTTATTACTCGATAAAAATACCATTTCGCGCATTGAGAAAAAACATTTTTATTCCTCGTTATTTTGTTTTTTCAATTTTTGTTACAAATGTTATTAAAGCCAGAAATGCTAGTTATTAGCTTGTTATTAGTTCAATTTTTGTTACAAATGGTTATTAAAGCCAGAAATGCTAGTTATTAGCTTGTTATTAGTTGCTTCAATCGTATTGTATTTTTTACTGCAATTCTCAATACGTGACTTTGAAATAATCCAAGCAAAAATGAAGTCCGTCAATCATCTGTCAAGTACATATCTCAAAGTCGGTACTGAACAATTTTTTTGTAAAATTTAACATTTCTCCTCTACTGTGTCACATGCGCTTCTGCGTTTCGAATAAATTTATTAAAAACACAAAATCTTTAGAAATAAAAAAAAAGCATATTCAACGAAAGAATATTTTTGTATATCATCGTTTATATGAGATATAAGTCAACAAGATATAGAAGCATTGACACGGCACATTTGCTTGCAAAATATCGTGGAAAAAAGTCATCGGCGCCAGCCGCTTCGTTATGTTTTCTCTTTCAGTGCGTAGAACGTTGAAGAACGGTCTCTCGGAAGAGGAGAAGAAGCACATCGCCGCCTACATCAAGGGCTACTGACTGTGATAATACTCGCGAGGCCACGGAGACACATTCTCACAAAACGAGACGAGGACGTCGAGCCGGGGACGTCGGAAGAGTGAGAAAGGGACGAAAGAAGCTCGGTGAAGACATCGCGATCCTCCAAGAAGATCTCGATTTTTAAGAATCTTGTTCCGCACCGTCATCGCGACGGTTCGACGCTTTGAGCAACACGACACGATCAATGGGATTCGTGACGTTTGCCAAGCTCGACATCCATGCTTTTTAAGCCCTGTGTGCGTCTGTCGTTCAATTTGTCAAACACGATAAGGACAAACACAAAGAGAAAAGTAAAAAAAAAAAAAAAAAGTAAAAACAAAAAAACTGCGTTTTGTTGTGAATTATAATTACTTATTAAGTATTAATCGGTGATTCTTAAGTTTAAGCGAACGAATTCCTCTTCGACGCGCGCGAAGCAAGAATAATTTCGCGCGTTATCTTAGAGTCCGTAGCAATTTTTCTCTTTATTTCGCAGCGATTTTTCTTGTTACGTAGACTCTCTTTGTCTTTTAGAAATTTTTCTCTTTCACGAAAGTTTCTTTACTCCGCGCAATTCTTTAGACATTTCCTTTTCACGTTTACCTTCTTTTCTGTGAAAGTTACGCGCGCATTGCTTACGTGTTATTACATCTTTCGGAGGAGTTACACAGAAACGACAGGGTCGACTCGACAATAGCATCAACATCACGTGCCTCGACGAATTTTTTTTAATGACCGATCGATTTTTTAAGACCGACTCCACTCTCGAGCGATCGACGCGCTTCTTATTGTCATCGATCAATTTGCAACGAAGGAACACAGATATTTTGCATACAAAACAATTAAATATTCCAGAACGATTCTTGTCATGTTATTTAGTTTGTTCTTTTTCACTGAAGCTGCACCAGTTCAGAATTCATCTTTTTCATTTTAAATGGGAAGAAAAAAGATAAACTCTGAACTAGTGTGACCAGGTCAGCGAAAAAGAACAATTAGCGCGAATATACCGATATACATACACATATATATATACATACATATATATGCTGAACGACGTAAATTTCTAGCGTGACTTGCGCCTTTAGCTTGAGAGAAGCAACTCAATTATTCTCTAATCATCACTTTATTGTTGCGTTTTGTAGAGGCGCATAATCGCAATCATTGTAACTTTCAGTGAAACTGATTCTTTGAAATAAAACAAAAAGTAATTACAAACCGAGAAAGTTTTAATGGTCTCAGCCCTTCTTTTTTATAAATAAGTTTTATTTTTCAGAGAAAATATACAGCACACAGTTTTTAAAACCTGATTTTGTGCAAAAATAAGATGAGTATTGCGCATTAAAAATATATTTGTATCATTAATTCCGAAGTATTTTTTAAAGAAAGATAAATTTCAAACAAAAAAGAAAAAGATAAGTACGACATTCAGACGGGGATGCAGAAATTGAAAGAGGTAGTTATATAACAAACTGTGCTCGAGACACACGATTTATTATTAACCTTCATCCAACTTTAACAACATACAATATAATGTAGTAATAAAAAACGTATCAGTTAAAATGTAATAATGATAGCTATGAGATAGATTTGGGAGGTTCGCGTAAGAGCAACCACATTCATCTCCACTGCGCATCCTCGGGATATTTCCTCATCCTCCTCTTCCTCGTCATCCTCTTCTTATCTCCTGATCACGTTGAATCACGCGCGCGCGCGCGACTCTTTCTCTCTCTCTCGAGTAAGGGATCGTTATGGCTGGGATAAGGGAGATTATGGAGGGTGGGGAGAAGCTTGAGAGTGAGACAGAAAATGCGTGTGATTCTTAACACCATACATCGATGCCTTTGAGTTACGCTAACATATATATATATATAATCATGTAGAAAAAACACTTTCTCCGTCGCACATGTTCCTTTCACTCTTGTTATCAGTTTCTCTCTTTTTTTTCCCATATTTTATATATAATATATATATATATATATATATATATATATATTTATATATAGCGTGAAATACAACTCTTCTCTTTTTCTCACACTCACTCTCTTTTCATTTCACACGCCAGTCACTCAAGCAGACATTCGTGCGTTTTTCGTTTCTTGTAATATTCATATTCAAATGTACAGTTGCGTCGTTGCGCCGGAATGTCGCCTGTCTAGGAATATCCGTGAAAATTTCGCCATGAAGTTTTGTAACGTTTTTTTTTCTTTTACAGGCTTTTACGTAAACCGATTAAAAAGTTTTGCGCCTTCGGATCTCATTACGGTTGAAAAGTAAAAAACTTCTTATTTTACCAGAAAATATTATATCGCAAACGAGGGAGAACAACTGCACCGAAAGACTTTAGCGGATGTTCCGAGTAACTGCTATCAGGATCAAGGGTGGCGGTTCGGGTGGCGGTTACGACGGAAGTGGATCGAGATTCCCTCTGCAGTCTCGAGTAAAATGCTGCATGCGTGCGTGTATAAAGCGACTCGCGAGATGTCATCGCGCGATTTCTATTCCGAACGGGTGCGATCGTATCCTCCGTTCGAAAGGCTTCAGAAAAATCAGGGAAACTTCGAACTATATAAATTGCGAGCCGTCGAGCGTGATTCCCGAAGCTTCAGAAAAGTTGTCGGAAGAATCTTGCAAAAAATCAATTTTACTTTACGGATTCTCAAACTTCGTTGTCAAAAATGTTCACCTACTTCCGGAAGTTATTTCTGATCAAGGACGCGAATGCGATTCGGCGAGTCGGAGATTCCCGAAGATCGCTCGGTCCTTCCGTGTTGTCGGTGACGTCGAATCAAAGAAATTTGCCGGTGAATCCGATCGGTTTTTGAATGAACGCGCGAGTTAATAATTAATCGCTCGACGCGATCGATCGGCGGATCCCGCGGGGATCTCCGAGAGGGGACTCGAAGAGGTGATTTTATACAGAGGTGAACACGTGGTGGCGCGAGACGCGACGGCGTTGCCGACGGCGAGATATCGCCGACAACGCCGACAACGGGCGCTCAGAGACGCGATAATGCGGCACGAAGACTTCAGAGTTCGTCGTGTTTCGGCCCACTGAACTCTTCGTGGGAGATGAAGCCGTTCTTGTCCTTGTCCTCGTGCTGGAAGATCTCCTCGACGAGCTTATCGTGGTCGGACAACATCTTCTTCACGTCCTCGTTCTCGCCGCTGGCTTGATCGGCTTCTATCTGTTTCCGCAAGTAGTCGCTCACCTACAAATTCATAAATTAGCCACACACACACATGAGAAAAATTGTTAGCAATTAGTGCGTGTTTATTTTAGCCTCAGGTTGTTAATTGGAAAAGGCATTATTGTTGAATATTACCAAAGTGTATTGAATTATTTTGCAGTATGTGAAATATCATTGTCCTCTTAAATTCGTGGAATAATAATTTTCCACGTTTTCAACAATTTAAAATTTTGTAATGCTGTTACATGATAAAGTATGATTACATAACGAAAATATTTATACAAATGTAAAACAAATACGAGTTATTTGATAATAATATCATCGAGATTAAAACTCACAAATAAACGTGTTATTAATATCATTAATCAAACTTAAGCAAATATGTAGTTTAGCAGAGAGGGAGAGATTTGTAGATTGACTCTTTTTAACTTCGTATTTTACTACGACCAACACCAACAAATAATCCAAATAAAAAAGAAATTGTGATCTTGCCATTGCTCTCACCTCCTCGCGGGACAGCTGGTTGTCTTTGTCGGCGTCGATCTCTTTGAACACGTTGGCGGTTGGAGGTGAATCGCTAATGTTCATAAGCTCAACTTCGAACGTAAGAGTAGCACCTGAAAATCAGTAATAATCTTTTTTTTGTTGCGTTTTTTTGTTCTATACGTTGTTCTATACGTGAAATAAGCAAGTTGCCGAATTTGCAATAACTCGATACTATGCGTACGGCAAGCAATAATTATTTGCTATATCCTTGTAAAAACATATTTTTCAATATTTTTCAATATTTCGTTATTTTGACATGGGTTTATGTAATGCACTGACGAAAACTCCTGTTTGATACAAATTTTCGACGTGACAGGACTCCCATTTCGTCAGTCGAGAGGTTTATCCATTTTTTGCAAATACTATTAATCTCGATCCAGGCGAGCACTCGTAAATCATTTCTAGAGCGCATCGATCTGCTGTCAGGCGACAAAGCTTTTTACGCGTTTCGGCGTGGATATATATATATATATATATATATATATATATATATATATATATGAGAAATATATAGAGTATATATATGCATGACGGAGCAATAAATCAGATAAATCGACACGCACGTGTAAATTATGCGAGTAAAATGTAAGCGAAAATTCATTCGAGAAAAGAGAACAGCTCTAATTATAAAAACTGATAGTAACGACAGACAAAAGCAAGAGGTAACTTTTTTTGTAGAGAGTAAAATTATTTATACTGCAGAAAATAAGTTTATTAATTATTATTCTTCACAAGACAGATCGTTCTTTAGAATATAGGAATAACTCTCTGACGTATTTAAAACAGAGAATTTGCATGTCTTATGTCAATATGTAATATTCAAAATTGAACGTTGGTACAATTTTACATAAATGCGTCCAAATATAGGAATTGCGCGTAAATTACTTAATGAAAATTTCACTCTTCAGATGCGACGGAGAATTTCCACAAGAAGTTTTCTTGTCCAGGAATAGACAAACTATAAATTTTGACAAATAATAACAATGATACAAAATAGGTGACTAACTTGATTTTGAATCGATATATAGAAATTTTGAAATAGCATCGAGAGAGTCATAAAATACATTGTTAAATGTAGGATCGAACAGGACAAGAATTAATCGCGCGCAAAACACGCACGCGCGCGCGCACACACACACGTTCGTGTATCGCTAATAACGTCGCGCACAGAAATTTGATCGTCAATAACGGCATCTATAGATATCCGAAATAACAATGACCAGCAAATTCGGCTGGGGAGGGTTAACGAAGTGCCCGACACAGGGAGAGAGAATGCATACGCGCGCCCGGCACGTCCAGCCATTAATTATGGATGGTCCCGTCGCGATTAAGCTGGCCCTAATGAAATATGGCGCTTAATTATTCACTATTTAAACGAGTGAAATTAATACGGCGAATAATAATGCCTCGGTGTAACGATCGCCGTCGCCACGAAAATTGGACGTGAGAAATGGAGAGAGAGAGAGTATGATAACACTTTGGTGCAAATATTCCGATCTTAATCTCGTTCCTTTCACACGCCGTTTCACGTAGCGTTCCATGTAGAATATTTCAATAAATTTGTATGTGATTTTCAAATTAGATTATCGGCGCAGAGAGAGAAATTGCGCATAAACTTGGAGAGAGAATTAGACGTTTCAATTGTCAATATAATGTTCTTATATGTTATATATACACATCTCAGTATATTTTATATATTTTTTCTTTATTTTGTTTATTATATTTTATACGGGAAAACGTGATAGACTTGTAGAGTTTCAGTGAAACAATTACGGACTCTCGTTGAAGAGACGATCGTAATTTCGCTAGTCGAGAGAGATATGCGATATCGATTTTAAATAAACTCCGCGAATTCCGCGTTTAAAAAGTAATTAAAATAAACAGAGAGACGCGGTGTAGAGCCGGGCGCGATTTATCTGCGCGCGAGATTCCTGCGAAAGAGGCGAATCGTTCATCACTGTTGATTCCGCCGCCGGTCGCAGAGAGAGCCCGGGCGACAGTGCTCAATTTAATGGTTGATGCTTTATTGGATTTCCGTGCAATTGCATTTTTTGACTTCGATTCTGTGTTACTAACGACTACCCTTTTGTATCGGTCTCTCTTTTCCCCATGTGTCCTCTCCTTCTCCCTCCCCTCTCCCGCTTTCCCTCTAATCCCCCCTCATCGTGCTCGTAAAAAACGCTCCCGCGTGTAATTTGAAAAATACCCATGTCAGCGTGACGCCTTTTAATCGCGATGTACACCGTTGCGGTCCGCTTGATTGCCGAATATATACACCCATTGACGCCAAAGTTAATTGTCAGAAGAGATCGGAACAATTAAGTGTTCGACGAAAAAAAAAACGGAAAGATCGTGAAATAACATCGATTTATCAGTGCTTTTTTTGCACGTTTACGACTTCTCATTATGCAATTTTTTTTTTAAGTTTGAAGATAAGAACATTTAGAATTAAGACACGAAAATGTTTCTCGTACCACCGGGAATGACGTTTCCGGCGCCTTTCTCTCCATATCCAAGCTCAGGTGGTATCGTCAGCTTTCTCTTCTCGCCCACGCACATGTCGACGAGACCCTGGTCCCATCCCTTGATAACTTGACCCACACCCAGCTGGAAGGTGAACGGTTGATCTCTGTCCAAACTGTAACAAGAAAAAAACCAATTTCATCTTTTCAAGTTGTTCTAGAAAATTAACACTAATTATTGTATTGTGTTTCTTTTTTATTTTAATAATAATAGAACGTATTCCGTGTTTACTCTCATTATACGTCGCATCAGTTACAATAAAGTCTGTCACTTCAACGCGACGAGAAGCTAAAATGTTTTGTCTTAACGAGTCTCGCGACGATTTGTTCACGTCGAAATTTAAAGGCGACACGCAAGGGGAACGGAAATGTGCGAGTCAGATGTTGCGGTGTGAACTAATTGGAAAACGCGCGGGACAATCAAGCCCTCATTTCGCATCGCGAACTTTCGCCAAGAATTCGCCATTGTGTCGGCGGCGCGCGAATGCAACTTGCGTGACTGCGCTCAATGTGTTTTCGCGTTAGATTGCGGGAGATTCAGGGGCTGTTGAAAGTGTCAAATTTATTATTCATTTCTGTAATGCGGAGAAACACGAAAGAAAGAAAAAGAGAAATGCATTCTGCTCGCGACGCGAAAACCAACGACTTTCCGCGTCGCGGCGGAATATTGCTGAACCAGGAAGACGACGTCGTAAGCCAGATCTTGTTCGAGGCATCTCAAAATGCATGTTGCTGATGACTAACAAGAGGGTTGCAATGTCGAGCGCACATGCAAGATGGAAGTAATAGGAGCTAGGCACACTCAGTTGGAGAGCTTCGTGCGCGAGTGCCAATGTAGGCACGTACGTGAAGCAATACAGGTAATGGTAGGCTTCAGGAAGAGATACGCGAATAATTAGTGATGAAAATAAAAAATAAATGAGATATATATATAAGAGAAAAAAAATAAACATTGGTGCACGTGACAAAATAACAATTTAGAATAATAAAAAAATATTACGTTTGTTATATTTTTTTGTGAATAATTAGTCAGTTCTTTAATATTTCATTTTCTAATTATCTCTACAAGATCTAATCACAATACAAACATAACCACGTGATTCCGAACTGTCAAAGCTGCGCCACAAAGTAAAACCAATAAAGTGAAGCAATAAAATTGTACAAACCAATTAGTGTCGCGGAAAAGCGGCGAGAATAAACACAGATCAAGACAAATCGAGAGAATCGATCTGATTCTTAACACGCATATTTTATTGTGCAAATTATTATTATTATTAATTGTAGCGTTTTTTTTTAAATGTTTTAATATTTGTTAAAATATTATTTTTCTCATGATAAAATATCAACATATAAAAAACTTTAAAAAAACTGTTTACACAAATAAAGAGATAAAGATCCGTCTACTACTTTTCTTTACATAACCTTTCGTCTTTTGTGTTTGCGGCATTTAAAAAGCTCGCGCACAATGTGCGTGCAAATGCTGCAGATTACATTAAAAATAAAAATAAGCAGAATGTGTTTCTTTCATTCGTTTTCATTATATGCAATATTCTTGTTTTGAAGATAAATATGAAGAATGGAGAGGAGAGGCATTACATTTTTCCCGAGTTAACTGTAATAGCGTAATTCTTTTTTCCTTCAGATTTGTGTGTGTGTGTAAAAGTAATACCTTAAATGTACGCATAAAGCAATAAAAAAAACATCTCACTGACGAGTGAGATTCATAAGCAATGAGTCGTTATTTATTTCTCTCGTTATCATCGTTTATCTCGCCTGCGCGCAATATTTAAGAAAGATTCTTTTCATTCAGTTTTATATCCTCTCTCACGTATTTATACTCCCGTATTCTTGAGCTCTCTCCCATTCCCGCCTGGTACAATTCCACTTTATCAAGATACATGTTAACTGCGAGTCGGAAAAACGATATTGAGTATCTCGGGCGCAATATCATCGGGCCGATCATTTTTCCCGCCGTTCTGAGTGCAGATGATATAGTCAATTTCCAGCGTTATTGGTTTTCGGCTACCTCGCTGCTACAAGAGGCAACTCCACCAACGTGGAGGGCAGATTACTTTCTCACTGACCTGCTATATTAATAAATAACGCGCTTTTCCGCAACATTGACTCCTGGAACGCTTCTTACATCGTGCATTTTATGTATTTATGTCCCATCTGCAATTTTGTGTACGTTTGCAAATTTGATAAATATCTTATTATATCACGTGTTTAAACGTACTATTTATGCGTAAAACAAAATTCGCTTTATTTCTGGTTTTTTGATTCGATATCTCTGATATTTTTATCGCACACGCATTACGACCAGCATTTATTATTTCGCAAAGTTTCGCGCGCGCGCGTTACCTTTATCGAAAAATATTTTCTAGTGTCCCCGTTCCGGTTATGCGATATCGCGCCGGACAGCTCGATAGTTTTTCCAACGCGCATAAGCACGAACGATACTGTTAGCTCGATGCATTATCGGCTCACGGATGCTATCCGACATTTTGCAAGAGAAAACATCAATATTTTGGCATGAGAGGGTATCCAATATCAGTTTTCTATATTTGAAAATAAATTTCCAAGAGGTTTTTTGTTTTTTTTTTTTAGAATTGTTCTAATAATTTCAACGTCAGTCGCATAAAAATCGCTGTGACGGCAGTAATAAATCCACGACAGACGAACGTATATTTGAGAAACAAATATTTAATAAGGCAATATGTATAAAAAAATTCCAGTGGATTTGGTTTTTCTTCTCTCTTTTTAAAGTGTATTTTTAACTTTTTCTCTTTGTAACAGTTGGTTAATCATTCGGATTCTAACAGCGTGTTCGAATTGATACGGCTAATTGCAGCTTTGTTCAGCATCCTTTTCTTACATACGGCAGTGTATTTAAGTACTTTCCGGATACTCCAAAGAGTTTCTCCGTGTTCACGCAGTAGTCCATTCTCCTTCTCTTTCCCTCTTCTCCATTTAAACTTCATCGTAACTTCTGAAAACGTTTCCCAGTTCAAGTTTCCAGCCTTATATCTTTAATTCAACTCGTCAATGAGCAATAGTTGTCTAATTATATTAACACACGTCGTGTTTATTACGATAAAAGTAATATCGAGTTATTCGCGTAAAATATCGCACTATTGAGCACGCGCGCGCGGAATCGAAAAATATCAATATAAAGTATAATTATTTAATTCATCCCAGTTGTGTCTTTTATTCGACAGATTGTTAACATAATAATGTATTGGTGAAGAGTTTAAATTGCATTGATTTGAAAATTAAATGTAACGTTTCTCGTCGAGACAGAAATTCAATGTTTATTTAATCGTTGCGAGATGATTTTCATTTTCGAAGCAATTATAAATTGAAAATGTTTTTGCTCGACATATAGAACTTTTTTTTATTTGAATAAATGAGCTGTATGAAACTATATTTGTAGCAAGAGCAAATGGTATTCTTCGTAATTATAGCCATTTAAAATGACCTTCTGCTGTTTACAATTTGAGCTCGTATATAAAATAAATATTTATTATAATCGATAAGAAAACATTTTCTAAGAGTAAGATCCTTTTTACATATACCTATTATATTCATAATAAGTTTGTGCGCATTCAATTCGGAATCACATAGAAGATCACGTAGAAGATACGTACATATTGTATGCGTGCATTTAACGTGCACAATTCCAAACTGATCCGCTTAATTTCGTAACTCTGTCTCTCTCTCTTTCTTCCTCTCTCCTGTGACCTAGTATTTCATTTTCAGCTTTTCAAGTACTCCATCAAAAAACCAACAAGTAGCTAAATAGACGCGATGGACACTGGTGTGTCAAGGGAATTACGAATTACGCGACTTCGAATTACATGAGAGGCAAAGACGCCTCCGGTACACAAGAAAACAAAGCCAGGCACGTCCGGACGGCGGATAGACAGTTCTCGCGGAACGTCACGAGCGAGGAATGACGCTCAAGCACGAGAGACAGAAACAAAGGAAGAAAAAAAAAAGGAACAAACGAGACGCTAGAACAAGGAAGAAAACGAAACAATTGCTCTGAGACTTCTGGTCACTGAGAGATAAAAAATTCCGGAGGAGCACCGAATCCCGTTGTCATCCTTCTTCCAACGTCCTTATGTACGCGGCGCTTTGCGAGCTTTCGTGTGCATCGCGCGGCGAGATCTTTAAATATTCAAATGATTTCTCCGCGAGAGCTGCTCGTATACATGTTAATATATATTATATAAAATAGAGATGGACACATAAAAGATGGACTGAAGTATACATAAATGCAAACACAATTTGATCTAATCGATAAAAAATTTCTTATTATTAGTCGTAGGTTTTTAATTTAGGATATAATTTTTATTCTTTTGTTCACAGCTATAGTAAATTGTATTTAACTGTAACTGTAAAAATATTTCCGCTTAAGTTAAAATACGCGTCTATCAGTATCTCATGATAAAACCTTGTGACCGAGAAAAAAGGAAAGACAAAAGAAACAATAACGAGGAGAGAGACGGCCAAAATTTTGTAGAAAACAATGAAAAGAGAAGAGAGAGAGAGAGAGAGAGAGCATTTGCATACACTCGCGCGCAGGTGGAGCGAAGCGCTCTGTGAAAACATAAATCGTACTACACATGGGGATTCCAACGGAGGGATGAAAGAGAAACGACAGATAGAGAGAGCGGGCAAGAGAGAGAGAAAAGAGTAAGCTAGACCACAGAGAGATGGAAATAATGTATAGACGATGAGGGACAAGACTGGCCGAAGGGAAAAGGTGAGGGAGAAAAAAAAACCGGAGAAAAGAATCGCTATCAAAGAATATCGCCCCTCGCGCCGCGGACGGGGCTTCTTTCTCGTTAACATATCAAAGAGGGTCGCAGCGATATTTAAATTTATTCCTCTCCCTAGTAGCGCCGCCACCTTTGCGAGGGATGGTTTCACCCCATTCCCTCCTTTTCCCTTCCCCGGTATCGAAGCCGCACTTTGGAAACGGCGCCACGCGTGGCCACGTATTCGCGGAAGAAGAAGATCGTCTCTTTGAGCTTTTTATAAAGATCGTCCGCAAGTAGCGTCTCGGACGAAGGCTCGTTTCTCTCGCGGATTCCATTCTTATCCCTGTCTCCGCGAGTGCTTTTCACCGATACCCCTCCATTGTGCGCCTGATAGAGTGCGCGCGGAAGAGGGCTTATTTTTTTAAAGCGCTACCGAGAGAGAGAGAGAGAGAGAGTGTCTCGATTGTTCTCTAAGATGTATTTCTTTCGGGAATATGAGCACGTGCTTATTATATTGTGCGGCGTGTTCTCCGTTAACTATATGGCGCAATGAATTTTGACATATTTGTCATAATATTTAATTAATACAATAAGTCATATCACAGTGGTAAAATTGATACAGTAAGAGTATGCGATACATAATTAAATGTTTAAATAACTGGAATTTTTAATTAAAAATCATATTTCTCTAAATCCGCTTAATTCTCTCATATATGTTTCGTTCTATGAGAGATAAATAATTTTGCGATACGCGTTACTCTTATCCGAGCATGAGATTCTGTATTTGCAAGTCGGTCAGAGATAAAGCATCCGATTTTTCCAACTTCTATCCAGTACTATACTAAAAGAAATTATTAAACCATGTTTCGTGTGCGCGATGCGCTTGATACCTGTCACACAGAAACATGTCTCCCTCGCGAATAACAGCATGCATTTTACATCCGCGTAGGAGTAATGTCCGGCTCCATTTATTACAAAGCGCGCGTTCCTTTTACGTCTAGCATCCGTACGTTGTAAACTTTTTATTGCACCGCCATCAATTCGAGCTATCCGGGATATTGATCTATCTTGACGTAGGCACAATATAGTTCGGATAATTCTCTGTTTATTGTCCATATATTGTCCAAAAGAAATGTTTTGTATTTATACATTTTTCTTTGCTGTTGTGCAAGAGAATATTCCATTTCTTCGCTCACAAACGGAACGTTTATACTGTAACGTTTCTTTCACCGTTTGTTTGTTAATCGTCCATTACGATAACAATTTAAAAAATGTTTTGAGAGGTATAAAATTCAATAAAAAAATTCAATATTTGACTTTGTCACTTTTATTTCAACAGTTTTATTCAATATTTTTTTCTATTTGCTAAACTGCGTCTCATGTTTCGCAAGAGATCATATTTAAACGTTTTTCGAATTCGCGGGTGCAACGTACCCGAGAGTACCGTAACTATCGCGAATTCAGAAGATTAAGAACCGGAAATAGTAGCGATTTATAGTCTCTCTCTCTTCCGACTGCCGGTTGCTTCGCGCGTAATGCGAAAGGGAATTTTCGCATGAACAGCGGCTTGATAAAGCGGCCTCCGTCGCGGCGCAGCGTTAAATGCAGATTAGCTCTCCCCTCGCTCGAGCGTAACGCGCGAAAAAGTGAAAACGTTGCCCCGGGATCGGCCCCATCAGGGTACTCGCGGGATAAGTAAGAAGGGTCATTTTTCAGTAGAGGCGCCTCTTATCCGGGACACGGCGACACGATGTAATACCGCTGCAGCGGCTTATATGCATTCATAAGATATTCATAAGAACCACCCCCGCGTCTCAATTCTCATGGGTGACAAAAGGGCGGGCGGCCCGACGAGAGGACCGTCCTGCGGTCGTCGCATAAAAGGATCAGAAGTAGCTGCACGGCTGCGACAATCCTCCCCGCCTTTGCGTTCCACTTTGCGCGCTCTTTTACCGCGCGCGCGCGCGCGCCCGCGCTTTCTTCCGGAAAAACCGGCCGAGAAGTTTCGCGTTTCAGGAAATTACTATGAACTTTCGTACAGATTGAAAAAGTTCTTCCTTCGAAAAGCGTTTCCGATTATTATTAAGGCGCGACGCGCCCACGCGTTTTTCCGTCGTCGGAGAACCGCCTCTCTTTTTAACGTTTTTTTTTTCAACAACGTGTCGTTGCTTATTTCCCGCGTTTAACAAAGCCACGAAACGAAGAGTTATATCGCGTAACATTCTCCAACGAACTACTCCAATAAAGTTTTATGCTGATTAAAAGATTCTTTTTTTTTCTTTTTTTTTTGAGAAAAAAACGCTGCGGTTTCTCGGAATAAAAACAGCGAGCGATCCTCATTTTCAAGTTTTCACCACGACTTTACGGCTGCTTTATCCTTCACGTCTTCGTTAAGAAGTGTCTTCGAACCGTCGTACAACAAACGTCATCCCCCGGGGGAAACGCGCGAAATTGTCTCAGCGGTTCGGAGACGTCTTGTTGCGAAGTTTTCTTTCGCGAGATGTTATTATCGCGCGCGCGCGGTAACTCATATAACGCGAAAGTCGCATATAACGCGATAAGATTTGCGACATTATTCGAAGTTAATCCTCTTATTATGCTATTACGCTTTCAGTTCTTAGTCTACTTTCGTTTACTTCTTAACGGCTTAAGGCGGGAAAAAAATTCCGCGGAAGTTCAAGCTTTTATAGCTCAAGCTTTTTTCATAGCTTATTTTACCCTCACATGTAATAACACGTTGTCTCTTTCGATTCTCCAGTAAATATCGCAATGTCAATTTTCTAAAGAAGCTTAGTGTGTAAAAATGATTTTTACAAGAAAACAACGTCTGTCAGGAATGAAACATTTTATTTTATTAATTATTTATTGCGTACTTGCTTTCCATTTCTTTATCCTCGATAAGAATTATCGCGGTTCATCACTGATCGCGATTTCCACGATCTCTCGGGTTCTTAATGGGTTAAGTAGAAGGCGTGTCCTCTCAACGATCCAGCCGCCGCACCTGCAGAATGAGGGAGAAACGATATCGCACTCCTCGCTGTAAATTCCGCGTGTTCGCTCGCCGGGGGTGGCTTAATGCAGATTTAGGTAAGGTTGCCGGCTGGTGCGCATGCGGCTTTCGGGCTCCGTAGACTTAGGCTAATTAATTTATAGACTGCGGCCTTATCTGTTGCTGGCGCTTACTATACAGCCACTAGCTACTGCCAGCTGAGCGTCGGCAAGTTGCGCTAAAGTGTAAGGGAACCCAGTTACCGTAGATTCGTGGCGATAACGTGCGTTCCTCCTCCTTTCGGTCTCTCCCTACACCAGACTTGGCCGAAAGTTAGACGAGAGAAGTGAGTCGACTCCGCGCGCGTCTGGGAATCGCAAATGACTTCCGTGCCAGTCGGTCGGACCATCTCGTTCTTACTTGAGAACGTAACAACGTTATCGCCGAAGTGACTATTCCGTGGACGCTCGCGCAACAAGCTCGGAACAAAAATCATTCTCTTTCCGACGGCAGTTGCAATTCGCGTGCGCGTGCTACATATTTATTTAGACAATATATAAAAACATTAACACGTTTTAATCCCGTTTCTAATTCTTTAACAGAGTTATCGATATTCGAATTACAAAATTCATATAGAATTACAAAAGAAATTGAATACTTCTCGTAACTACAAAAAACTGATGATGTTGAATCAACAGCATCAGTTTAATTGAAATATATTCTGTTGGTGCAACATCAATATTATTGCACTACACACAACAGATAGTTGCTTTAAGAATCTGGACATAAAATCAATCGCATATGCAATTGAATGAACTATTTACTTTTGTGACATCCCGGTTACGTCAGTTTTAATTAAAACAACTTTATTTTTTTTCTTGTGTCTATTACTCCGGTTTTTTCGCTGAAAAAACGTCAATAATAAAAATATGATATTTTCAGAACAAATCGTCCGACATGGAAGTTTTAAAATCCAGCAGTCGTGACAAACGAAATGATAGACTAATTGCTCATCAATAAGCGATTTTTTCTATCGTGACTTTCTATCAAATAAATAGTTAATGTGTGTCATTGATATGAAACGTGTTTTCTCTTTTTGTGTATGCGTAAAAAAAAACTTTTTCTCGGCGCGCGTCGCGATCGCCAATTAAAAAAGGAATCATTTGACGATGCGTTGGTGCGTCGTCGTGCAATACCGGCGGCGCTTGTGCATCGTCGTCGTCGACGATGTCGGTGCCGCGAAGCGTAGGTGCTGGAACTCGTTAGATCAGTCGAGCAGCCTGTGTGAACGCTGTTAATTACATCGCGCCGGTGAGCGTGCACGCACCGATTTAGTTTATCGCTCGGCTTGCCGGAGTCGACGAGACGAGGACGACACGACGAAGCGACGAGACGATACAACACGGTTGCAATGTTTGTGTAGGTGCGAACGCTTGTGCACAAGGTAGGAACCAATCGAATTTTCCCGGGAAAATCTTTGTGGCAACGTGATGGAATAGAATTGCGGATAAACTGAGTATTCAGAGACTGACGAGCCGCGAGAGTTTCCATACACGGGAACGGGGGTGCATTATGGTCGGCGGCGGAAGTCTCGACGGATCAATCCCTAATGGAAATTGGCTTTTTAATTGGCAATGTGTGCCCGAATGTTTTTCATGGAATTTAGTTCTACTTCGCCGCGATCTGCGCCGAAATAGAAAGAATCGACGGTTGGGAATAGAATGTGAGGAGCGAGAAGTTTTTTCGCGATCCGAAAATAAACGGCGCCCGTCGTGCAATTTTACTTCTTTTTATTCGGCAACGTTTGATGCTTTTTGCACGATAGATAAATTTGTCATAGTATATGTGGGCTAAATTTATTGCTACAAAACTAACTTGATCCTAAGAAATTGATCTACATTATTGTTCGATATTATCTTAACTTTATAAACGTTAATCTAATTTATCAAGAAGCACGATAGTGTCAAGTTCACGCGCAACGAAGTTGTACATGTCCGTACGCAAGACATCGCATATGCCTCGGACATGTTGCCATCTGCGATAAGGCCACTCGGTGGAAAATCTTACGAACTTTCGGAACAACTCAATAAAACAAAGTATTATATTTAAATATATAATGTTAAAAATTAATAATTAAATAGATATGTTTAAAAAACACTTAAATGTTTAAAACCTGTTATTGTATGGCATACAATATTTACATTTAATTTGTATTTTAATTTTGTATTTTACTGAAGGATAACAATTTATAAAATTTTTCACTTTGTGTTATTTTTTTACATCAGTTTTTTATAAAATAGTTTTTGTAGAAAGAGATTTTTATAATGTAGTAAAAATGTGTTAGAGAGTTTTATGTAAAATACATTTTGTTAGAGAAAAACAGTAAAAAGATATTGGGTTTGTATAAAGAATTAATCTTTTTTTTTTTTTTTTTATGATAACGTACGAGTCGCGCGTGTACTTGATGTTTTTTTTACCTTGTTTTTAAAAGATAAATTTCTCGAAATATCACGCGAGATATTACAACGACCACTCGTGTCAAATTGCTCCCTAGCGTTTATTACGTCCCGCAATGCTTGTAAACAATGTAAGATGAATCCGAAGGATTCATAGGCTTAGGATCGGCGCTGCTCGATTCGGATGTTCCATCGGTGGTGATCTAACCACGAAAATAGATTGCAGATAGATTGTGGCATCGCGGTGGAGATAACATCAGATAGCGTTGCATATTTTATGCCGCGCGCTGTATGTAACGTGATGCACGCCCCACATGGGAAATCCTAACACGGCTGCGTGTCCGAGTTACGCGTCGCGCAAACTCGAATAAAGCCCGTCTATGGAAAACAGTGTCAACGGAACCGAGACAAATTCATTTCGCCGCGCGTTGCCGCCCCGGTTTATTCATTTTCTTCCGCGTCACGATGACAAAACAGATTCTGTTACACTAATCATTTAATCTGTTTTTCGACTAACGTTACACGCGAACTATACAATTAACTAAAAACATCAACTGTACACACGATCTCAATTACAACATTTTAAATTAATACACAATGTGTGCAAAAATATCAATATAATAAAATAATAGAAGACTATATTTTTTTAACAGAATTTTGAAAAAAAAACTCCCGAGTGAAGTTAAACTTGGTAGAAATTTCATTTGTTCGAGCCGAGAAGTTGAAACTTTTCGAAAGCTATTGTAAGATAAGTTTAGCGAAGTGTAATCTAATGTCAAAGATTAATAGATCCCAATCTTATTATCCGCGAATGTTCGATATTACGATGGCGAGACTGCAGAATTCGTTGTTGCTTAATCGACTGGAAGACTCGTACTTCCACGTATCTTTCCTCCGTGCTCATTTCATTTGCGTTAGTCACTAATTAGTGACTTTAAGATCATTTTCGCAGAAATCCTAGAAGTGAAAAGGAGAAAGTCTACTGACTTTTGCTCTTCTCCAAGAGCGCAACTTAAAATGCAAAAGACGGTTTTTAAGACTGTAATTAACATTTCTTTGTATTTAATCTACTCTCACTACTGCAGATTTAAGTAAGTGTATTAAATATTTGAATAGATATCATATGTTCCGAAAATTGTCGCGAGCTCGAGTTTAAATTATCTTAACTGACTAAGATCTTCATTTATATTCACGTATTTCAAAAGAATTCCGTAAAATTTTTGTCGGAATTCCTGCAAAAAGCTTCTTGAAGAAGAAGAACAGGAAAGCAATCGTATTTCACGGGATCATCCGGCAAGGCATATCCGGCCTAGCAATGTCAGATCAGTGTCGGCTAACAGCAAACGATAATGGATTTCTGAAAACTTTATCCCTTTAAGGATAAGAACGCAAGAGGACTTTGGTGTGTGTCCGCCGGGAAATATGAAGTTTCGTGGAATTAGTGGGTTCCTAATAGGTCTTGCTAAAAGGCTCGCATAAGGCTACCGAAAGTTTTCTGTTCTAATGGACAAAAGAAGTTTCCTTTTTACTTGGCCGAACAACCGAGACTTCGGAAAAACCTACCTAGAAAAGTTTCTGAGCGAAAGAGCCGCAGCAAAAGGGTTTTTGCACACATCATCAGCTGACTCGACGAAAATTCACGAATGTTATATTTAATAAAAATCAGAGTTGTAAGAAACTTTCGTTCTACATAATAATCCAATCTTATAGATTGTATTAGATCTTCTCGTAACTTTATCGTGTTTCTATCTCTAAAAGATGAAAATGTAAACTAACGATTTTTTTAAATTTTGCTATTGTTTTTTTAACACAGCTGGAAATATGAGAACCAAACAAGTATAAAATTGATTATACAATAAAAATATAATAATTCATTAAATTTTATCTTGAATCTCCACAAAACTCTGCATGCAAAACCTATTGCTTGTTTTAGACGGCTATTGTTATAAAAATTTCATGGAAAATACTAAAATGAGAGTATTTTTCAGTTACATGTAACTACGTTGTTTTTTGCGATATTTTCCAACGCACACGTATATCACGCTTGCTCGTAAAATATAAAGAGTCGATGTTACAAAGATAGATGAAAAGTTGTCAATAAAAAAATGCACGACTGGCTGTCTATTAAAAAAAAAAAAAAAAATCGTTACGTGAGTCGCCATGGAACGAGAAAAATGTCCGCGTAGATGACAATGGCAGGGATTGTTCAGCCGATGAAAAATCGACTGGATTGTTATTTCACAACGTCGCGGAAGGTATTTTACTATATAAACGGGTCAAGTCTATCCTGCCCAGCGACTGTTAGTGACAGGCTAATTACTGCAAGCATGAGTATTTTTATTGATACAACCGCCCGTGTGTCTGACGTATCTGGGTATAAAAGCGGAAAATTAATTTGTGTATACAATGGCGCGCGCATTGCGTATTTGTGTAAGATTACCTTTCACATATCCCACATATGTGGCTGTGTCCCGCGCACATGTAACTAACCCACTGTACAAATGTTCTCTCGCTTTTCCATCCGATTACATTTAGTTCATCGGAATCCTTTAAATAATCCAAAACATTTGATCTGCAAAATGCGCAGTTAGAAAAATTTTCATTATTGAATATTTAGGTATAAAAAAAAATATCTAAAAATTCAATTTTATACGACTGACAAACAAAACAACGCGCGTACACTACGCAAAATTGCGATAAAAATAATAAATTGAAATTACTGTGTTATAAGGGAAACGATAAGAAATATCGCGCATGTCTTTTGTGTTAGTTTAATAATCAATTAGTTTAATAAATCCATGCAAATTTTGCCGTTTCGATCACAGCAATTTTTGTTTTTTTTTTTTTTTTTTTCGAACATTCACGACCGTCAGCGAATATTGAGCTGGGTCTCGACGATTTTTCCCGTTCAACGACACAGCGGCGCAATTTCACAAAGCTAACGGAGCGACGCAATTTTAACGTCCGCTGGCCACCATGATTTCCTCCTCCCCGCGCTATCTCGTCATTAAATTTATATTTGCCCGGTGTTGACCGGAGCGAGGAACGAACGGACGGCAAACGACCGCCGTTTTCGCGAATAAAACGGGTATCCGATGTGAAATCAGTTTGCCTTGCGCGGTGAACATTACCCGCCTCGCTCGCTGTGGCCGTATAAAACCGCAGAGATTCACATCTCGGTCGGGCTCGCCTCTCTGCTATCTCACGGTAATGTTAATTTTTTAGCGGAGTTTTCAACAGAACACACACGAGTTATCCGTGCGTTAAAAAAAAAACACTTGCTCGATAATCGTCAGTTTTCAGTACAACCTGTCAAATTAAGATAAGACACAATATAGCAACAAGAGGCACTAAAAAGTAACGTTTCAAAAGAGAAAGAGAGAGAAAAAGAAAGAGAAATATCAAAGATCTCATGCGCTTATAACATGCATACAGGTAATTAAAAACCTAATGCAATTTACTTGAGATTCACATTGCATGCGCAGAACGGGCAAGAATTTTGTAATTTCTCGGGTATGTAATATAGAAGAATTAAACTGCAGAGATTTGCATCACGTGCTACCATTTTGCTTCCGGCTTTTTCGTAGCAGAAACACAATATTTTTACATGCTGCGCGTCTGTGTTCCGCGAGTGGTTAATGGACTTCTTTGCAACATCTTTCTCTTTTTTACAGCTAATATACTAGACTGATAAGCTCTATAAATATCAAATATTATCTTATTATTAATTTTTTTATCGCTTATTATATCAGTGATTAAAAAATAGTTTTATCGCGATAGAACGTTAGATAATACAAATGAGTAATGATTTTTAAATGAATACTTTGTTGGCGGAATAAAGCGTATTGTCGAGTAATTAATTACAACGGAGCATGCCGGACCTTTCAATGTAATAGATTACTCCTCCTCCCCCGTGGACTGTATATGGTCAGTTTTTTATATTTCACGGTTGTGAAAGACGCGCGCTATCATCCAAACCCTATCGGATTTCCTTTTGGAACTGCATCGTACCAACCGCATCCATTACAAAATACGCCGTGGCGAGACGCCGCTGAAAAGGCGGATAAAAAAAGCTTCGATATCGTCGGCCAGTATCTGTCCTCTTTTTAACAGCTAGCACGTAAAGTTTCCATTAGGCGCGTTATTATTACTCGTTCGACAAAAGTCCCGCGTCCGTTTCCCGTTTTTCCTTCCTGTGATATTCAGCCGCCAGCAGACGCCTCTATTTATAATACGGAAAACGACGCCGTTACGCTCTCGTGCGTCCGATGAAAAGTGAAATTTATGCGTGCGCGTACGTCGAACATTCAGCGGCACGTAATAACGACGTGCGCGCGGAAGGGAAAAAAACCGTTTCATTTTATTCTTCATCTCGGCGACTTTTATTTACACTGGAACCACCGACGAGAATAATGATGATCGTGAAAGATGGCTGGGATCAATTGATGGTGTGTGTTGCTGTACAATTATTGAAACGCGTCGTAGTAACATTTATTATAACACACGTATATGTTAATAATTAAAAGTGTATGTTAATTAAGTAATTAAGAAAAAATTAATAAGCAGATTTAAATTATCGACCAAATTCGATTGCGCGAAAAGTTGTCGAAGACGTTGGCTTGTTTGATGTGGCTGATGTTTCTCCAGAAGAGAAACTCACCACATACGCGCGTCCAGAACAATGGTTGGAGCATAATTTAAGCGGGAAAAATGATATTCCGCAGACGCCGTAAGTCAACGTAAACCATAGAGAACGCGGGCTGTAATTTCGTGCGGTAAATCTGCGACGCTCGTAAATCGTTTTATGGAAACTCCGCCCATCTGCGCGCGAGATCTTCACGTTCTTAAAGGCGCTCGCCGATATAAATGCTCGGGAAATGCAGTCAATTTTCCGTTGCGGCTTTGTGAATAATGAATTTAACACTGTCTTCCAATGCAATCGGAAGATAGAGTTCGAAACAACGTAATACAGACCTTAGTGCAATTATCGCATTACACATACAATTACAATATATTTATATCAAAATCTCTCTGTAGAAACAAACCTCGTTGCGAGTGATTTGTGCAAATCTGAGTTAAAAAAATGTGTCAAGAGAATAATTAATTATAGCTTATGAAAAATCGCATTGTTCTTTGTGAGAATCGAGCGGTAATATGAAACAATCATTCCGAGAGAAAATCGCGATCGAAGCGTGCCAAGGAAAAATTTGCGTTATCTTTTGCGAGAAACGAACAAGAGAGACTTGTTCGTTCAGCTTGCAGGACGATGCAAGCTGGCGCGTATGAAATTTCCATATTCACGCTCGGCGAAAAGTGACGTTCCCGAAGGGGTGAGGGGACGAAACATTTGCAATTCCCGAGTATTCGTGCGCGGAGTATCCCGCGGAGCAAGCGGCGCGGGTGCGACGCAACCCCATAAAATCCCGTGTCTCTCGCTCGTGCATCAGGCGCTCGAATGTATGTAAGACGGTAGAACTCGACGGCAACCGATGCAGTTCCCGCTGCGGCAATAATCGCAGGGCGCAGCCTGCGATTTTCGTTCCCGTTCTCTCTTACGTACACGCATCAGGATAATTAATTTTAACCGGCGCATTTCTCGCGCAGACGCGTTTCTAAAATTCTACGATAGAACGAGGTCTCGACTTTTATCAAATTTATAATTTCAGAGAAAAGATGTTGATTGTTTATTTGAAAAATATATTAACGAGATGTCATGTTATTATTGTCATGATAGACTTTTTGTAACAGTATTATTCAACACCTAAATAATGATAGTTTTATTTTTAACCTTATAATTTGTAAGTCAAACAGGTTTTTGATCGATAAATGTTGCCTGAGAACAGTCTAATTTTAAATGACCGATTGATTATCCGTTAAGCATATATATATATATAGAAATCAAGAACAAGTGTCATTTTGGAGTAATCAAATCAATAATTAATACACGTGTATCTCGACATTTTCTCTGACATGACATTTAAAAAGTGACATTTATATTCACTTCACAGTCGAGAATTATTAAACGCGAGCTATACTTTATTAAGTGGACGTTCGCCGCGTTAACGTAACTAATGCGCGATAACGAGACAGTTGGTGCAAATGAATCGAAGATGGAATTACGTACGCGGGCCGTTTAATAATTTGCATGTATTATCTCCCGCCATTAGACATCAAAATATCGTCCGTGGTTATCTTCATGGAAGTTCAAGTAGTTGGGTCTAGAGCCTCATTATATGGTAACCGTATCTCCGTCCGTTGAAACGAGAAATACGTTATCCGGGAGAACTCGCGAGGACCGTTAATTAGGAGCACCGTAATAAGGGATATTAAGATTTCATACGTCCCACGAGACACACCAAGAGGCTTTGAGAAACGGCTCTTAAGTTTTACTCGGCGCTCTCTCTCTCTCTCTCTCTCTCTCTGCGTCACCGAGTCGCTCGCGTATCCTGCACACGAAATTACAAAGGAAATAGATTCACAAAAAATGGACAGTACTTGGAATCATAGAATTAAATTCACTTGGCAAAATTTTTCTGTTTCTACGTTTTAACAAAAGAAGCGTAAAATTTCTCTCTCTCTTTTTGCTGCCTTGTGTGTTTATTATTTTTTTTTTTTATTTCTTTGTTGTTTTCTTTATTTCCGATCGCTGAAAATATCAGCCGTAATGCGCGCGATACAAATTTTTGCAAACGTCAAAGTCGATGCGCTTCAACAGATTCGATTCCATTAATTAAGCTGAAGGTAAATAAGACCGACCAATAAAATATCCAATAATTACTCGACAATCGCAAATCACACATGTAGACACAGCGCTGTGTGTGCGATTCTTTTATCGTTCAGCTCGTCTGTATTTTTATGATTACACCGTGATATCAATCGATCACACGTAATCACATTGCTTCCACACAAGCGTGCTATCTCAAATTACAAATCATAACACTTGAAAACACATCGTTCCGCGATTACTGAACCGATATCTGATGAAAAGAAAATAATTCGTCGCTGCATCGCAACTGTTGGAAATAATCAGGTCGAGTGAACGCGCCTTTTATCACGCTAGCCAATAAAACAACCGTCTGCTTTCGAAATTTTACAAAGTGTAGAATTAAAGTACGTTTACATTACCATGCATTTCATTGCGCGTGTGTTTCTGTTTTTTCCGCTTTAAATTCGCTCTTTGATTTAAACGTGACACTTGTGCCAATTTTACGAGCTACGTCGAGAGATCATGAATATTTACTCCGTTCGAGAATTATTTTGCAAACCGATTATTTTACAGTTGAAAAACCGTCTACCATGCGCGTAGCGCGCGGAGATTGGCACGAATAATGCGAAATTCACACAATGCGTTTGAACTACACAGCTACAGTTTCGTGAAGAAAATGTCTCGCGAAACGGCGAATGGCGTGCGGTTGAGCGCATTAACGTAGAGAACTCGAGGGATTTTGTTTGTCCCCGACACTTCCTCGACGAACACACCGTTAATGCCTGCTAACGAGTCAGAATAGCATTTGCCCGGGTAATTCCCGCAAATTACGGGAATTACAAGCCTGTCGACGAGCGTGTTCGCGACACTCCCAATATTCGACGAAGTTGCTTCAATCGCACCTGACATTCCAAGACGGCACTCCCGATATTTCCGCGATTTGATTGGTCAAACACCCGGCTCTAACCACCTCGTTTTCAATTTAACTTTTCTTCTTGCTGTCAACTTGTCAGCCGGTGTGAGCGTCATAAAAAAGAGATTCGGCGGTAATCTAGCAAAAGCTGGCGACGGCCGTAGTTAAGATTGATTTATAGAAAAAGTAAAATTAAATCATGGGGATCTCTTGTCGTAAAAGTCCGGAATTCAAGTTTTGTTCGCCATTCATTTCAGAAAATGAAAACGCGAAAAAGATTCTGTCGGGTAATAGAAAAATTTATATTAATAATAGTAAATATAAAAAGGAAAAGTATTGTAAGACGGAAAAGGTGAAGAAAAATATAAAACGTACAATATAAAAACTGAGAAAAAATTAAAAAACAAGTATAAAACATACAATATAGAAATTACATTTACAAGTGAGATTTGCAAAAAAAAAAAAGAGTTATATTTGACAAGTAAAGTTTTGCGTGACCGGCGCGGTTTAATTTTGAACACCAGAGATTTCAACGGATGTAAACGAGTAATCGCTTGTCAAAATTGACGATAACGATAAAAGGACGCGAAAATGTATGTATGTGCGGGGTATTATCGCGATTTAACATGCAACCCATCCAATCTTCGTGTCGTCGTCGATTTTATGCATCGACGACAAAATCATATCTGCGGGTTGGCGAGCCGAAAATTATCGTATTATACCACGCCTTAATTGTGGCTGCCGGCTTCACCAACCACCGAGAAATAAGACAGTGTGAGTGAGAAACGGGAGTGTCTCGCGGTACCGTTAATTAGCAGGGAAATAATTTCTCGGTCATTAACCAACCTGCCACCTCCTTGCCGAGCAGATGTGAGGTCTTGGATTGTCTGTGAGAAGACAATGGCGTGCATCGTTCACCCTGACACATGGCGGTAGACCCGTGACGGTGATTTCTCAAGGTGAATCGATTTCTCTTAAATATCGTTTCATCTACGCGCGCGTACATTCGCTTCTTGACGACGTGTGTGACGATCGGTGAAATATTTTTTATTCCACACTTTTGTAGCAGAGACAGACGCGAAAAAAAGCGACTTTTGTTAATTATAATCTCTTCCTTCTAATTTAAATGTATCTTATTTATTATACATAGAAATTTAATTTCGTTGTTGACGCTAGAAGCTTATATACATGTTGTGAAATATACATATCCTCTTGCATAATCTCTCTAATACTATAGTTCGCTTGTTTCGGTTCAATTTCCGCTACGGACAATTTCCCCGCGCGTCGCAACCGCGAGAGAACCTCGCGCCAACTCGTGCCTAACTTCGACTACTTAGTCAATTTGCCTGAAACTTCGCGAATCCCGGAGCGAGCAATTCCGAAGGAGTTCGGGAAAGAAGTTGCGTCTCTCTGCGAGACGTCTCTCGCTTACTTTTCTTCTTTCTCACGAGAATCCAAGCGCGCTCCATAACTGCAGAAAGAAGGAGGGGTTAAAAGGGGAGAACGCCGTTCTCTTACCGAATCCCGCTGATGTTTCCTCTAGGAAAATATATCACACTCTAGGAATACATTACAAACATTTTTCATTCTCTAAAAATCTACATATAGTTTTCCTCCTCACTGTGCTTGACCAAATGTTTCACATTTTAAACATCCGTTAACATATTTCATTTTTTGTTTCCTCTTTGCGTGCGAATGCTGATAGTGCACAAACTTTTATTTTTTAGAAAATAAAACTTTTTCATTGTTGTTGTTGTTGTTGTTTTTTTTTTTTCGAGAAAAGCATTTTGTTTCGATATACGGAAAAAGAATGCTTGTTATCTCTCATTGCTGCGGTTATTTTCATATCATTATTCCGTTTTGATAGAAACTGCGTATGCACCGCCGCGCTGCCGCGTGCAGATGCCGCATTTCGCGGAGGATTACGATATTGTGCGAAATATAAACGCCAATAACGCCATTAAACAGCTTCATTGATGAGCAGTACAGTAGATAATTAAGCGATAAACGTAATAAAGAGGCGAGCGCGCAGTAAGATCGGACCGGCAGATACGGTTTATCTATGCATTGTGTATGTCGCATACGCAAACCGGCGCGCTTTCGTTCGCCGACCGCGGCGCGCGCGTGATGCCCTTTGATTAAACCTAAAGTATTTAATTAAGCGGCGTCCGCGCGGTTTGCTACGTACCGTAATCGCGTGTAAGGGACGAGGAGGTGGCGATTAAACGGAATAACCGTTGGTCTGCGTTACATGCCAACTCTCCCAGACATTGCGGTGCGATAAACTGCAAGTCAGAACCGCGGCTTCACAGATCGATTATGCTCGCTCGTGAATATATCGGATTGCGTCCGCTTGCGCGCAATTAATTTCGATCCGAAATGGCAGTCGGTAATATCGCTCGGGGGCGACTTCCCCCGTTCGTCCGGTCCAAGAATCGTTAATTCCTCCAACTAATTTCTGACCGGCCGCGTTGTAACAATCAGCGCAATCGATACAGCAAATTCATAGTTCGATATACGTGTGTGTGTGTGTATGCGTTTTTTTGTGTATATATATATAAGCGCACGAGGTAATTATATTGTTAAAAACTTTATCGAAAACCTTTGATGTTAAGTTCGCGGCAAAGGGTTGAAATTAAATGTGTCAAGCGCAAAATTATGGTTGACGATGGAAATTCTCGCAAGTTCGCGAGAGAAGCAAAGACGTTTAATCAAACTTTTAGTGAGGAGGGGAGAAGGATAAAGATCGTATAAATTTATTCACAAGATTACTTTCGAATATCTTGTGTATGCTAATAAATTAAACCTTGTGTTAAAAAAGACAGTTACATTAAGTATTTACACTTTCGCGAAGGTTCAATAACTTTTACGGAAATATCTAGAAACGTTTGTTGCAAAAAAATAGAAATTCAAGAAAAAGTAATTTTAACAGAAATGACACGTAAAAGTGCACGGAGATGAAATCTCGGTCAGACGTTATAATCAAATTCGGTGTACTGGTAGTCACACACGTGCATCATTTATAGCTACCAGATTCACATCCTTCATACTTTATTAAACAAAAATTTATGTATAAAAACTATATCATATAGATATAAATGTTTGTATTAAATATACAAAACATTTTAATATTATTTTATATATCAATAGCTGTCTTTTACTCATTAATAAAACGACAGGAACGTATAAATAAATATTAAATCTTTCTTAAATTTGATAAATGTTCATATGTACATCACCTATAAGTAAAGTACTCTTCAAAATATTAACATGCGTCGCGTGATATTGGTGTCACGATGTCAACTTATATCCTTCGTAATGAGATATTTGAGACTTTCTCTCTTACTTTCTCGCGTCGATAGGGAATTTCGACGCGAGATTCGATTTATGCAATTCCAAACTCATTTCGTGTCTTCGTAAATGTCAGGTTTTTTTCTGTCTTTCCATCTGCTGCTGCAAGATGATTTTAAAATAGAGAGAAAGATTTTCGATGTTATTAGATATTTATGACTGTGATCTTTCTCGAAGAGAAAACGACAGATGCGACAAATGTCAAGATAAAAACTAACATAGTGACTAAGTGATCTTTTAAATTATTTTCTTTATTTTATCATATATTTTCCTCAGACGGGATAAAATAGGTGGTCTAGTCAGAAATTCTTGAGACAGGTTTATTGTGCAAATTATGACAAAGGTATTTGCTAACAGAACAAAAAAAAACTGCACAAAATGACGCTTCGCGTTATTTGGAGAAAAATGTTGAAAGCAAGAAACTCGCTTTACAGCGCGGTGACATTTTACAGAAACTCGCTTTACTGCGCGGTGACATTTTACCTTGTTTTAAATAATATAGAATATAGTTTAAGATGAAAATCAAATTAATTACAACGCGAAGTGCTTGCTTGGAAGACCGCTGTATGTTTTTCGACGCGACGGACATCAGAATAGATTCCAATCGCTGCGAACAAGCAAAGTTATCGGCGATCGCACAATCACGAAGTTCGTTTGCGCGACATATAACGATGTTTTCTTCCAATTTATTCCCATCAGCGTTCGATAACCGACATTGTTGCATCAACGCGAAGATGGCAATCTAGGCTCGTTGACACGTTCATAAAACAATTTGCGGGCCTTTCCTACGGCTCGTTGGCTCCTTCCCGGACTTCCTTCGGCACGTTCTTCCATCGTCCGTGCATCCATTTTCGCAATTTCTTTCCTGCGCAACTTTTGCCCTGCATCCTTCAAAACCCCGAAGGATCCCTTCTTCGATCCGGCCCACGTTCGCGTATCCTTTGAGAAAAGAGTTTTCTCATCGCGAGATTAATCGTTGGCCGAGCTCATCCACTACCGGGATGATGAAGATCGCTTGGTCGTCCTTTGAGACCGAGGGGGCCGACCTGAGGAGCCAGCTGAGCGTAACGAGCCACTTCCGCCACGTAGTCGTCCATCTTGCCGCGAAATGCGAAGCTGAAGTGCGGCACGCCTCGCCGATGTACGTGCGGCGTTTTATTCCCTTTCGGAATAATACGTTTTAACCGAGCGTGGCATAACACAGTTCTAAATAGAGCACATTCTCGAAATTAAATTGTTAAACTGTACAGGAAAGAAAAATATTAGCAGAGACAGAAAACGTTTTCTCTTTGTATTTTTGAATTTAAAGTTTTTTTAACTTGCTAGGAGAAACAAGTCAAAAGCGAACTCGCAACTTTTCTACTGTTCGACGTGTGCGTAAAAGTCGAAAATCGTCGAACCGACCGACGACCGATATGTATTACAAAATGGGTCACGGGTTAATACGGATTAATATATCCGCGTGTAAAAACATGTCCGCGGTGGAAAATTACTCCTAATAGGCGCCGCGAGAGTGGCGTCATGTTTTGCATCGATTATTTGTATATAAAACGAGCGTGTGCCATTCTTCATCGCCTGGGAAATTATTAATCGGTTGTCTGGCGACCGATCGGGACAAAAGGCAGCGGCGGCGTGGTGGTTATCCGTCGATCACACCACGGTCGTTAATATGCGCGCCTAATATGGATGCGGTAATAATAATCGCGCGCGATTGATCGAACTTGTTACGAGAGTTTCGGCGCGCGGCACGTTATAATTCACCTATTAAATCGCGCGTGTTGGTGGCACGCATGATGTAGCGCGGTCCGGAAGGACCGACGTGCGGATGATACGAGTGAAGTATCACGTTGTTGCGAGGCGCAACGATGCACTTAATGTTACGTACGCGGGAGAATATTTCGGAGCGTATCGATGACGAGGATTTCTCGGAAGCAATGGCCGCGAGAAATGTGTCATTTCGGCAAACTACACACACTGCATGCATTAGCGCGTGGAAAACGGAGAATATGCGCGCCGACGGTAGGATATGTATTTCAAATATGTAACGAAGAGAGAGAGAGAGAGAGAGAGAGAGAGAGATGCAAGTGACATGGACACGGATAATATGCGCATGTTTCCACATTGTGTGCATCAAATTTGGTTGTATTGTGTGTATCCAGTTTTAAAACACAATATTTATTATGCTAGTATTAAATATTTATTTCTCTAAACAATGTTTACTTATTGTGATTGAGTATAACTGCTTTTATAATTAAAATTGCTTAAATATTTACTTTTGAAAGACCGTGATAAAAGAGATATATTAATATATACAACGTCAACAGAGAGTACCTATATATTTATTATTAAAGTCAATCATAACGTATTATAAAAACGTGTATTAGAGAATATATAACAACTGAGATTCTTACAGATTTCCATTACGGAAGTCAAACATTAGAGCTCCGAAGGAGCTTCCAAACTTTGCGAATTCTCTTCTCGCGAAAAGAGAGAGAGAGAGAGAGAGAAAATGTGTGTAGAGACGCAGAGACGTATGCAACGTAAGCTCTTCGAGCTTAAGAAAATGATATGATTCCTTGTTCAACAAGACGGTACCCCTTAGTTTAATTAAAAGATAATACTGGAAGCCATTTACGTGCACGCCATCGCTGTTTTGTCTTCTTGCAGTTCTCGTAAGCAAACTGTACGGAAAACTAATGGGGCGCGAAGTCTTCTCAAGACGTAACTTCCGCGTAAATTATAAATAAAGATACCGAGAGAGACTTAGTACACTCTGCTTTTGCGTTACAAAAAAAAACTTGCTAGAAACTTTCAACAGTATTTTTCAAAAAACATATTTTCCGTTATTTCACAATTCTAATAATTCTAATCATTTTTCTGACTTCTTTCGCGCATAATCTTTAAAAATTTCTATTATTTTTAAGCGACATGTTTTATTGCTTTCTCATGCAAGTAAGATTTCTGAAACTTGAAGCCACTTCAAGTTCGAGAAACTGAATTAGTATTACGAGCAACAATCAAATGACGATTTTGTTACTTATAAATACTACACACGATTTGTTTTCAGTGACAATCGCAAATAAAAACCTTCAAAGAGAAAAAAGATGCTAAAAAATCACGTAGAGTTAAACATGAACCGCGAAATAACCTTTCGATTCGCCGTAGCTAAATCTGTTCTGCTAAATTAGCCGGTCTGATGCTCGTTAGAGGTTGGAGCTTCGTTAGCGACCTTTTACCTCGCGCGTTCCAAACTTCGATCGAGTTATTAACGGAGGCAGGGAGGATCTCGGGTGTACCGAACGCGGGAGACCCTGTAATCACTTTCGTGGCAGACTTTAAGCTTTCAGACACGATCGCTTGTTATCCCGTCAATTTAACCCATCTCGCGACGTGATCCGGGACGTCCGCGGCCGAGAAATCCTCTCGTTTCCTGCACTTCCCCGTATAGCATCGCTTCCGTGATATCCGGCGAGAGAAGAGCGGGAGAACATGAAGAGAGAGAATATGAAATTTATAGTCTGCATTACAACGTATATAATACCTTATTCCAAAATCGGCTTTGAACGCGTTTAAGATTCAAATGAAAGAAAGAAAAAACCATCATTCCCCTATCGATCGACTCGTATCGGTTTTGCTTTCTCGCGGCTTTTAATCAGAAATCAAAACTTCAAAATATTACAAAAAAAAAAAAAAAAAAAAACAGATTACAATTCAATATTTTGACGAAAAATACTTCGAAATATTTTTCACACTCCAAACACTTTTTTTTCCACACAATATACGGCAAGTCCCGACCAATTGAATAAACTACCTCGGTGGAATCTCTCGGTGGCATTTTCGCAACATCCGTCGGGCGGATGTGTTCTCGCGATAATACAGCGACCGAAGCGCGGACGAGGAGGTAGAGTCCAACGCGAGGAATTACGGCCGGTAATCCAGATTAATCCCGGGCAATTCTTTTTATCGGCAACAACATTTCTCCTCGGCCAACTGCATCGTTGCGCGGTGCATTCGCTGCAGCTTAGGCGCAAGATATATGGGAGGCAGCCGTGTGGGTGGTTCACGTGCATTCGTCGTCGTATACCGTGGTGGTAAGCGAATCGGCGAACCGGACCCGGATAATATAATATGCGGCCCGACGTGCGCACACACCGAGCGCTATGCCGCGCCGAGATGCGGCGCGCGTACGTGTGTGCGAACACGAGCGGCAATAGATCTGTCGAGAACTGTACGAATTTCGTGCTGGAATACGAATCAAGATGGCGAGTATTGCGCCGAACGAATGAACCGATCCGCCGCGATGTTTATAATACAGCGGTATTTACGACGGCTTCCTTCCGAGAGAGAAAATGCGCGAACATTTTATTTGCCGGATGTGCCTACCACCGAGAGACGTGGAAGCGCGTTCTCGAAATTTGTTTTTAGTTGTTTTTATATGTTTTAAAATCGCACGACAGTAATCGCAATATTGTAAACATGTTAATATTAAACGAAATATATAATTACAATCGAGCTTTTATTAATGCAATAGTTATTAGAGATTTATTAATTATTCGGAGCGGCAGCGAATAATTCACGAAACAAATGCGCTTTGACGCAAACGCGCAATTTGTTTCGCGAAATGCGTCACATAAAGAGAAATTAAGGTTGAAGAAAGCAGAGTGTGTTCAATTTCTTCTTTGTTTGACATTAACCTTCTTTCGTGTGTATGCGCGTGAGATCATCGACTCCGGAATAACCGCTTCGGACAAAAAATGTGAAAGTGTACCGCGGAATGCGGATTTAATATCGCTCTCATTTGAAATTTGCTCTGTCTGGAAATATTCGAACATATGACAACCCTCGAGTCTCAAAGGGAGCAATTTGTGCACTTTAGAGCAGCGATCTGTGCAAATAAATCGTCGAAATTTTCCAACGTAATATCCGACGCTGATATTATATTCTCGCGACGAAAAACCCAGAAAGTTTTTTTTCTCATTCTCTTTTTCTCAGATCGAGAAGTTTAAGCGTCGTGGAACGACACGCGAAACGAAGGAAGACGTTTCGCGCGCCACAATTCCCAGGACGCGTGACATTTTTAATTAAACACCACTTGTGCGACAGTCGAGCGCGATAACGAGCCCACCTCGATTCGCCTCGTTTCTCGCCGCTCGCCACCCTCGATTCATCAGGAATTCCGATCCCACCGGAAGCCCCGAAGTTTCCTCTCGCAGATAGCATCGCGAGAGTTACGGCCTGACCTCCGAGTGTTGGAAGGGCCGTCGTCGTCGACACGTCCGGGTCCGTCTAAGCGAGGATGAGTCTCTCCGTGCCGCTAAGATAACGCGATGACGGCGATGTGGCCGTGTTTACTGACGTGTAAACCGACTGACTTCCGCCACTTCCGGATAAGCGACCGTCATGTAAACACGATGGCGACACGACAGGTGCGCTGTGTATAACGTCGGAGTAAAACACTCGCAGGGTAGACATCGATGAGTTTGTATTTCGTACGTAATGTGTGAAAAACAAGAGAGAGAGAGAGAGAGAGAGAGAGAGAGAGAGAGATATGAGGGTGTGCGGATTTCCGAGTAAATTACATGCAAAACACAAGAAGATGCGAAGTAATACGAGCAACATGAAACTTTGACGTGAAACTTCCACGAGAAATTTTTCTGCAAAAATTATTTTGCAGCCGTGCATTTCCGATAGAATTGGAATCCGGTATGATGCGCGCGTATCCGACATTTTTTTTCGAAGTCAATACAAAAGGAAAGTGATATCTCTCGTGAGCTTTGCGTATTACGGAAGAGACGTAGCTTCTCGCATTCGTAGGCAAAAAGAGCAAATAGTCGTGCGATACGCATTAAAACAGCAGATTCGCAGCACAAACAGAATGCAATATCTGTTTACATTTCATCCGCGCCGCGTTTGACATTTCCATCACATTATTTCCGAATAATGATGACGAACTGGTTTTTGCCGATACGAAAATTTAACGCGCATCAGTTTCTCGCTTCGCTTGAAAAATCAAGTGCTCATAAAAACATTTATCTTACAATTTTCATAATTTACAACGCGCGTTTTCATAATTTTACGACACACGTGACTTTGATCACGGTAGTGCCTCGCGCCAAGTTGTTCACACGCAACGAAGTCGAACAGTATATGATACGCTAAAAAATTAGGAATTTACAATAATGAAAAACATTAAGAATAAAGAATTTTAAAAATACGAGATTTTATTTTCAGCGAAGTGAATCGCATTTTTGTAAACGGTGCGCAAGATATGATGCATGTAAGGCGGCTGGAATGTGGGGGAGCTAAATTGAGCAGAGCGAAAATGTCACGTTCAAAATAGTATCACACTTAATCCGAGTAAACTTCTTGAAAACTTTCGGGCCACATATATTTAAACTGCAGTTGCAAACAAGCGCGCGAATCAACTTGTCGTTTACGTTTCCGCTTCGCCAGACGCATAAGACTGTCGAAAATCGTCGGCGGTAAATATTTGAAATGCTCGTTGCGCAGAGCTTAAATTTCGAGAGAGGTTTAAAGAGAAGGGTCGGACCGCCTCTTTGCAAGGCTCGTTAATTATTTCGCACGAGTTCTGAAGTCACCCGGAGATGCCGCCTTCGTGACGAGCGCGAGTGGATTGGTCTCGGTTGGCTTGTGTAGAGAAAACGGCAGCGGAAACGCCTCGAAGCGACGGAAAAAAAAATATAATTGAATCAGCACGAAGAGACAGCGTAAATTTTCGCAATTTCCAGCAAACGTATTCAAATAAAAAGTTAATAATAAAACAAAATTATTTTTAACAAACTTTTATCCGCGTAAATGAAAAATTTTCCTTGCTTCGCGTTTTATTGTTACGCGTTTCCAAATTTTATTGCGAGAACACGCGCTATGGATATAGAATCAGCTGCGACCAATGAAATTTCGAGAAAAATGCGCGGAGAGAGCAGAGCAACACACGAACGAATTCGTGGCAGCGGTGCCTCGGAACGAAAAGCTGAATTGTGTGTGGCACGCGTTTTCGACGCATCAACGATCAAAGAAGCCGTCAACGACTCTTCTGCTTCCTCATGTACTGATGCGCGCGTACCATTCGTCTCTCGAGTCTTTTTTTTGTTTTGTTTTGTTGCAACTCGATCGAGTTGATTTCGACAACGCTTTGTGTGTTTCACTTTTTACGAAAGTATATAAGACCACTCTATGTTTCCGATGTTTTCTCTCGCCCATTGACGATATACCGAGAGGACAATTCCTCATCTTCACGCGATGTTATATAATATATGTTCGCCGTGGCACGAGGGATTAATAAATCTTTCCGCAACATGTCATCGACATATATTAGATACACTTAGACGAGACACCAAAGGATCGATGAGTTGCAGAAAATTGCGTTATAGGCCGCTATCCAGACCGGAAGGCTGATATCCCGTGGGAGCAAACTCAGCGGGTCCGAGCTATTTTTCCTTCCTTAATCGGAACCGGCGGCGTTATTCTGATCCCGTTGCTCCCCACCGCGCGCGTCGCATCGATCTATATATATCAGCTCTCTGCCCTCTGTTTCCTGGTGCCCTTGCATCCCGGACCTTATTCCCTAATTCCCTCTTGTCCGCTCATTGTTCCGCACTTCGACACCGCGGAGCGTGAAAAATGGCAGCGAGAGACGTAAAGAATATAACCTAACCTAACCTAACCTAACCTAACCTAACCAATCTTGATGTGAAGCCAATCCTAACCTAACTAGTCAACAAATCGGTAGGTTCACATCTTTACCGGTTAGGTTAACATTTTGACCGGTTCGGTTCACATCTAGATAGGTTAA
>QVNW01000476.1:0-55940 GCA_014825475.1 Pseudomyrmex flavicornis
AGAACTCTGGCATTATTTTTCTAAAAAAAAGTCCCGCAGGACATTGTCGGTTAATTCATATTTACGTGAACAATGCACCGGGTCTTTTAATGTCCCTTCCTCTCGAGGGATGCTTAGAGTCTTCATAAAGAAAATCCGCGGTCGCGATTATATGATCCTCCTTCCGCAGTTCGTAGCCACTGTCCGTTAATCTCGGCGCAAAAGATCCCGAGATAAAACAAAGACTCCGACTCGTCTTATCTCTCCGCCTCTCTGCTTTCATTTGCAATAATTATGCGACACAACGGAGGGAACATCGAAAACTTGAAGATCTAAGATACCGCACGGTCATCGCTTCAACCGTAGCAAATCTAATTTAATCAGCGAGAGAATTCTTCTTCAGATCCCGATGCAATCTATTCAAGTGTCCCTGTTAACCGGCCTCTTCTCCTCGCTCCTTGTAATTTTCACGTCAGAAATTATTGAAGAATTAATATTTCATTCTGTCAAAGAGTCTTCTTATCGCAAGTTTTCCTTAGGTGCGCAAAAAAATATTTTACTTTAAGAGTACTTATTTAATACTTATTTAATTTTCATCAAGCAAACAAGTGAATAAAATTGTGAGTTTGAATTAACACTTATATCTTCTAGAATATATACGTTTGAATAATATTTGAGGATAACATCTCTAGTTAAAGCGCAAACAAACACAAACTTGAAATATTCATTTTCGCAAACAACACACACCTCGCCTCGTTCCATTAGATTGTTTTCATAAAATCGTCGCTCACGATAGAACGCGATCTTCTCAACTGTTTTTATTGACCACGCGCGGCTCACTATTATTACAATAGGAAGTGCAATTAAATTTAGAAAGCGCTGCGAACTCACCGGGAGAATTCTATGGACCATTGAAAACACATGTTCGCCCCCTTACCGCAACGCTTGCACTCATCTTTGCCGGGACCGCAGCAACGCCGCAACTGCGACGCACGTTTGCCCCTCTCCCTTCTCCACTCCACGTGCAAAACGGATGTTTCATTTGCGGATGCCATTATTGCGAGTGAATAAATACCGCTACACACCGAGTCTCGCCGGTAGGGCACCGGCCATTAATAACTCCCTGCAGGACGAATAATCGAGCACACCCCAAAGTGCAACGCCAACGGACGGAACCGCCGCGTTTGCTCTCCTCGCGCGCTTACACAGTTAGCTGTGGTCAGAAAAACATGTCGCATTGTGTCACCGCGCTTTAATTAATATCACATGATTATCGAGTCTTTCCGCCTCGATTTACGTCGCACGCGAGCGCGCAAGATTTTTCCTCGCCTTCGCACTGACAAAAATTTCAATTAAAGTTTTCACAACAGAAATTGTTTTCAACAAACAAATCGAAAGTTTTGTACACACGAACTCGTAAACTGTCACTTTTCAATCAGAATAATAATTTCGAAAGTCGCACGTTATTATTAATAAAAGTAACTCATAAAAGTAATATATATTTGTACGCGTATATAACAGAATATTATTATATTATTCGGCGAGGATTGTAATAGCGATGTATGATTTAACGAATAATGCGTTTATATATTGGTGTTGTGTGAGGCGCGGATAAAAGGAGAATTTGGTGCATTAATGCGGCGAATGAGTACGTAGAATTCATTCACATAACTGACGTTCGTTCCACGGGCTATATAGGTTGCGCGCGCGAGCCGCGTATACGATTTAATCCGAGCGAATGCAATCCTAATTCGGATCGGGGCCGGCACCTGCACCGCACTTAATCCAACCGTTAGTCAGGGCCAACCAGGTCACATGCATCACCTGCACATTTCGACTGGCGCGCGTAGATCAGGCCTGAAATTGCGATGCGCGCGAATTTACATTGCGCGCCTTCGCATCGTACAGAGATCGGAGACTTAGCTGTGCGCGTAAACTCGGACCTAATTTATATTTGATCCCCGCGCAAATCCCATCCCTGATGCACGGTAACCAACGGCGATTTGCCGAGATTTGAGTTAAGTCGCAAGTGTAATGAACCAGTGGTGGAAACTCGCGTCTTACATCAAAGTAATCGCACGCAAGTAATTTCTAATTAATATTCCATTTGCACCGACATGGATTACTCGAGTATGCGCAGAACCGTGTCGGTGTCACATTGCATGTGAATGTGTTTTTTGAATTTCTATAGCTTTAATTTTAGTAATGAATTGTTTAATTTTTAATGTTTTTTTTCTTTATACCGCACGTATTTTTCAGAGGTAATCAGTACATATTTTATTTGCACTAATGTCAAAGCAAAGTTGTATATCTCTAGCTTTATGTTTACAATATAAAAGTAACAGTATTTCCTTTTTTGTATAACAAATGAATGTGCACAGGAAGAGAGCGCAAATCCAGATAATATTTGAACAATTAACCAGACGTTGAATTATTCAAATAGAGATTTTGTACGTGTGTGTGCGTATTTTACGATATTATCAGACCACAATATAACGACGTGTATAGTTAAATAATAAACAATTCTGCCGCAACGTATAAATTAGAAAATGATTACATTCAAATTATAATCCGGGCTTTGTTTAAGTTATTCAAGTTGTTAATGAAATGCGAATATTGTACGATGCGACGAATCCGCGAGCGAACGAGCGAGCGAGCGCGCGTCTATGTCGCGTTTTAATATTTCATTTCGGCAAAAATTCATGCCGTCATTAATTCGGTATAAAAAACGCATATCCGTGAGCGCGCCTCGTCGTCGTCGTAAATCTGTCACCCGCGGTCCACGTGAATCGTTACACCGCAGGACTGATGATGTGTTTCGGGCATGCCAACAATGAAACTTCGTAAAACACAACGCGTACGCGCGCGCGTCACGTGTCGTAGCGAACCGTACAAGCGCGCGATTTATGCGAGCGCGCTTGTACGCACGCGTATACGGATAATACGATTTTTGTTTGCCAGCGTGTGCGCGTACACGCTGTCTAAATATCGAGTCGCATGTCGAACCTCTGCGTCGTCGGACTCGATCAACTTCCCACCGTGCTTCGAGGCAAATATTCTCGCTGCGCGCAATCCGCTGGAATTTTGTCAGACAGGGGAGGCAAATGAGCGTTCACGCGTGCAAACACGGTCGTTCTTCCAAATCGCCCGGAGAATTTAGATGCATTCCCGTGCGTCGATCGATTCGTTCGCGAATAAAATTACAAAAATAAAACATTTACTTACAAACTTAATTGTTTCGATCCCACGTAAAATTTAACTCCAAAAGGAACGTAATTCTAGAATGTGAACAAAAAATACTTTTTTGATTGTTAATTAATTAATCGAATAACTTTGACAGACGCTGTATCAAATGGAAATAATGCCGGAATAAATAAATGAAGCTGTCGCAATGTGTTTGCACGCAAGAAACTACGAGAGTCTGTGGAGGTTGTTATTTCCTTTCAGTTTTCTTATCCAGCGGCAAATTGAAGGTGCGAGCGCGCGCAAAGTCGCACACAAGCAGAAACTGCTTCTTTTGATATCGACACCGAAACAGCACTCGTCGCGGCTGTTGCAGCTGTAATAGCGTGGTAACGACGAGATGAGTGCGAAACTTGAACAAGAGAGTACACCGGGCTTTCAATGACCCGTGGAAGTAGTCTCTCGGTTCTCTCGGTGTGTTGATCCCGCACTTTTTCCTTAACCTAACGGAGAAAAAAGTTTTTTGTTCTTTCTCGTTCTGCCGACTCTCTCGCATCCGCCCGGAAGCACGTATAATTATACAAGCGTGGTAACGTTGAAACCTCCTCCCCAAGAGAGCGGAGAGACGTCGGTAGTCAACAATGGAAGTAATGAGAGAGAGAGAGGCGAGGATATTTTATCTTTGAGTAATGCAGCCGGCGCGCGCGAATTATTTTAGAGAATTATTTCACGAATGAAAGTCAGAGCATTTCATGAATGAAAAATGTTTTTGAGGCTTTAATATCCGCGGGACTAAACGTTCTAAAAAAATTTTTATTACATCGGTCTGAGAGACTGTTGAAACATGAAAAAGGAAAGTGACTGTTATTTTAGAGAATTTTCACACATTTTTGACATTAAATTCCTCTCTTATCGCCGAATATTATCGATAAAGAGATAAATTCGACAACTTTTTGATTTCTAATTAGACATTCAGTCTTTATATAGTAATTTTGGGATTAAGTTTCTTCATTATTTTAAAGTGATAACCGGTCGTCGTTTATAAATTACATTCTCTTCGGCTCCTTTTGAATCTGCGCGATAAGATCGACACCATTGAGGAAACATCGAAAAGAATTTCTCCGAAAACCATTCTAACCCATCCGACCGTCGAATCTACACCCCGTTGGCGGTGTAATGGCGTAATAACGACAAACGTGACTCCTCGGGAGTTGGGATAAGAGCTTTCAATGGCGTATGAAAGCAGTCTCTTCTCGCGCACTTTCTGCGCGTCTCTTATTTCACTCGGACGGTGGGGAAGTTGAGCCACTTTATTCTTCTCGAGCGCTGCTGTATATAATTATAACGCGGCAAGCAAAAAAAAAAAAAAAACAAAACCCGGAGCGGTTCATCAGACAAATCTCCGAGGAGCTCAGCGCGGAAAAAGTTATGCTCGTTTTTGCATTGATGAACACAGCAAGAGAGATGAAACCGTATCAGGAATTAGTGCAGCTTCGAAAACCAGCGCGCGAAGTTTATAAAATCATATTTAATTTTCCCTCAAATTAAGTTAAGAAAGAGAAAGATAGAGAGATAGAGAGATTCTCTAGCGCGAAAAAGTTGTGCATACGTAAGCACTCCGAGAAGTATACCGAGAGGAATTTTTTCGTGTAATAATTGCATTACGCGAAAAAATGCGAGAAAGAAAACGGAAGTGCGCGGGAAAAAGTCAACCTTTCTCTATTTTCCGCCTGAAAAGACACTGCGTAATATTCTGAGATTTATCTATATTCTTCGCCGCGCTGAAACTCCTCTTCCCACAAAAGGTATTACGAAAGTTCTGCCAACTTATATATTAATTGAAGCGCATTATAAAGTCAGATGTAACGATTTCTCTACTTTATTGCGTGATAAAGCGTATCTACGAAAATTTAACGATCGAATAAAGCGCTTAATGATAATTTTCCATAGTCAACTTTTTTGTTCTAATCTTTCGTTATATATTTGACATCGTTTCTAACACCAGAAGATAATGTTACATTGATGATACTGCAACGATATCTACTACAAATGATTACTAACCAATCCAATGGAGAGTTTTTTCAGAACTCACACACATTGCCTTTTTTTCGAAATGACCATTCGTGACATACAGGGTGTCTAAAACTTTTTGACACACAGCTGAAGTGTGAAGGTAGATTTGATCGATCTAAACAGAAAAATACAATTTTACAACATTCGTGACATTTATTAAGATAAATTTGTAAATTCGAGTCAATATTGCAGAATATTGTGAAAAAAAAAATTAAATTTTAATTTGTTCAGACTGATCCAAACACCTTTACGCTTCGGATGTGTCAAAAAGTTTCAGACAGCCTAGATATATCGCAACCACATCAATGTTTCACCGGCGATTCAGCTGCTTTCCGACTGTTTTTGCAAGCGGAGCTTTTTATTTACACCGAAGTTGGCGCGTTTATGTTGCCGAGCGTACCAGCAAACGCGGCCGCGCGATTCGGAAATATTCGCAGAAAAACGACCGCTCGTGAAAAAGAGAAAGAGAGAGAGAGAGAGAAAGAGAGAGAGAAAAGCCACTGGAAATTTTGAAAAAAACATCGCAACGTGTTTCACTCGCATGCGCGAGACAAACGCAGCGTCATCGTAAAGCCGCATAAGCTCGCTCGCGTGAATATTTTCGCGAATTCATTCGAAAGCGTTACCGCGTCGCCGCTGTTGCTTCGGCGGCGTCGGTATTAAATTACACGGCGCGCTGTGTGGACGGCCGACGTCAGCGTGTAACGATATTACATTGAGTTTCGCGCACGCAGCGCGCGCGCCCCGCTCTCGAGTATATTAAATGCGAATGCCATAAATGATGCGGGTTTCGCACGCGCGTCGACAGTTACCGCCAAAACGGGACGTCATAATGCGTTCGCGAGTTATCGTCACGTAATAAACGTCGCGCGAGTGCGATCAACCGTGATTTCCGTCTTACCGTCGCCGTTAATGTCGGGTGCACTTGCGCGTGTCGTATTTCGCGAGCCGAGGCGGAAACGACACAAAGTACGATTTCTATTATCTGACCACGCCAATATGCGAGGGATCTAAAAATCCGAGAAAAGCCGAGAGTCTTAGGATTTTGAGGACTTAAAGAACAGACTTTAAGTATTGTACGCGCCGTGGGAGATGTAAGGCGGTGAAAATCCCAGGGATTTTCAAGATTTAAAAGCTATTCGTGTATATACAAATACGCGAAAATCGAAGAAATGCGACGAGGATCGAATAAAATGTTACGTGTGTAACGATATATGTAACGAAGTACTTTTTTTTAATCTGAAAATACAAAAAAGTTTTATGAGTTCTTTGCTCTCCTTCCCGAAAAGACGGTAATAATATATGTACGATATGCATTCCGAGTGATATTTGTGCCAAATTTGTGGTAACTTGACCGTTTTGAGAAAAAAAAACATGGCTCGCACATCAGAGACGATCAATATTGAACGGCACAAAATTAATTTCGGAAGCATTACTCGTATGTATGTGTAACAGCTTGGTTGTAGGTGCTACTTGTTACAATTTGCACGCCATTAATATTGCAATAACAGGAGCTTGTACAGAAGGCAAAACACGGTGGAGAGAGAAAAAGAAGAAGGTAACACTTGTGCAAGTAATAAAATATTTCGCGAAACCTCGATGCGTTATCTCAACCATTTGCAAGAACTACAAGTAGATGTTGATCTTTTAAGAATTTTCCTGAGTTATTGTAGTTGTTATATTCTTCGTAACTATTGCATTACCACAGTAGTGGTTCGTAATGATATCTTTTCAAGTTCTTTTTTTTATTTGCACAATATTTAATCTACACAAAAAAATTAAATAACAAAATGACAAGATAATTTGTATCGTCTATATAATTTGTTACGTTTATATATCAATTTTCTAAATAGGCTATTTGTTTATTTACAAATGATCCCGTAATTTGCTTAAAAGAGAAGAGAGAGTCGATAACATAGCGCTTTACAAAATGATGTATCGTGTTTAGACATCACATCAACGCATAGATAATTTATTACTAATAATCGAATATTCAATATGTGAACACAATTTAAATAATTATTAAATACTTATTATTATTCAGTATGTATATAAAAATTAAAATATTTTACAAATAATATAATTTGAAAAGTATTTAAGTAGTTAACTGTAATATTGCACGTACATAATGCGATACACGTAATGCGCGTGCAGTAGTAAAATCGCACGTATAGTCAGCCACTCGCGAAGCTCCGTGACGACCGAGAAAAACGCGCGGAGCTTTAGCACGTTTGTCTTTTTCTTTTTACTTTTTCCGTCTTATTCTCCTTCGCTGTCCAATATTAAGAGCCTTGTCTCCAGCGTTTTCCATTCTCCTATATTTTCATTTTAAACGTCGCGAGGAAATTTTTCCCGGCACACGTAAGGTTCGCGTAACTATCTCGCCACGGCAGCACCGAGGAAAGGAAAGCCGTAGAAAATAGATGCGATGGATTCGAGAGCGAGAAGATGGAGTCGCATAATCTGCATGAACGTTGGTGCCAATGGGATCAGACGCGCGGCGCGTCTCTCTGAGATTCTTTGAATTTTAACGTTTCACTTCCGTAACTCGTTATCGATGATGCCTATCCTCGATAGCAACGTCACTTTACATCACGGTTCTGCTTTCCCAGAATAGTATCAATTTGAGAGGTGAGAAGCACGCTCGCTGTCGTTCCCTCGAAACATAATAAAAATAACTCAAACGCTGAGAGAAGTAAAAATGTAAATTTATTATTCGAAAATTGAACGACGGGTAACACGACTGCAGGAAATTAAAGAAACAGAACAGAAAATACTTGTTTATTCAAACACATCGCGGACCAGAAATCTTATTGAGCTAATCAGTATAGCCACCTATTTTTTGCGTCAACTATTTTTAATAGTCACTTGATGATTTGCTAACAGTTAAAAATCATTGTCACGTTAAAATAGAAATAATAGAAAATGCGAGGTCCTGTCAACAACCTCTGACGTTGGAAAGCAAGATATCTCGTTATCTATCCGCGATGTGTTAAAATATGCTTTATGTTTTTCATATTTTATTATATGGTTGTTAGTTTTAAAATAATAAGACCGCAAAATAAAATTGCAAACTGACATTCTCGTATGAAACAATGAAAAGAGTCGCGTTTTGTATACAGAAAACACAATTTCTGACGAGAAAAACTTAAGTGAGTTCAAAAAAAATTCTGCGGTGACGCATATAAAGGAAACGAGTATATTTTCGCGTTGTGGTTCGTAGACGTCGTCAAGGCGAGATTCGCGATGTCTGAAACAGCCCGCGGCGTCTTGCTCAAAGATTTAATGATATATACGCGTAATTTCCCCTCGTGATGTATACTCGAACTTGACTTGCAACATGCTCCTCGTATCCGCGCCGAGATATACGTCTGCTCTTCCTTTTTGCGCATCGCTTATCAAGCCCGTCCGTTCCGCGCGTACTTTCCTGCCGTGCACTCGTGATTTAATCCTCGCAGGTACAATTTACTTTCTGCGATGTTTTACCTCGCGGCTGTTCCGCCTGACGTAGGGTGTGCGCACGGTGACGATAGTCGCAATTGGACTGAATGTAAATGTGTGAAAAAAAATTTCGCGAGAAAAGATAAATAATTATTTTGGTTTGAATATGCAATTATCCACACGCACATATTGACTTATTAGAATAATATTCTGTAATTTAATTAGCATATAGTTTTTTTTTTTTTTTTTTTTTTTAAAGTATTATTAAAATTATAATTTCAAACTTATTCATGTTGAAAAAAAATAAGGAATGAAAAAATTTCACAGATATTAATTGCACACTTATTTAATTGCGAGTTTTTGAACTTGTTTCGAGAATACGCGCGCGCAAAGCACGTACTGTTGCCGTTTTAGTATTCATACTTCGAGGACGCGCTGGAATAGCAGACGCGAGACAGCGTTATTGCGCCGCTATTGCTTATCTCGTTCTCGTAAAACGTACTTTTGATAGAATTTTGTACTTTAATATCCTGCTCGCGCTGTTTCTCGCTCTCAGGATCTCCGTCGACGGGCGCGCGGGCCGCAGCTCCCACGGGAAACCTCCGGGTAGCCATTTCGTTCGTTCGTTGCCCGTTACCGTGCGCAATTTATTTCCTCGGCTCTGCTCGTGATTTCTGCCGCATACGCCGCGCGAAGTCGTATCTTTCGCAACCGCTATATTTGCCGTACCTTGTTTACGGAACTGCCGCGGAAACGATAGAAATTATTTCTTACGCGACATTTACGCGCGGTGACTCGAAATATCCGTTTACGGACGACCATTTAGAAATTCAATGATTGATCACGCCGATTGAATTACGATCGGAAGATTCGTGATGTGGCTTATGCGATAATGTACATTTTTTTCTTAAAGCTAAAAGATGTGAGACTATTGTACAATGTACCAATATTATATAATATTGCCTACATTTCATCTTTTTCTTTTTAAATTTATTTTGAATATCACTTTGTGCCCCGGTCTTCCCTGCGGATGTAAATTTGTCAAATTTATTCCGGCAATGTAGCCTTGTTTCCCTGCAACATTAAGATAATAATATGTGACAAATTGTGCGCACGTAGTACGCGTATATAATATTTATTCTATTATCAGACTCAAGAGAGAAATCGCGTTCCGCAAATAGTCGTGCGTGTTTCACGCGCGATAATACTATACAGGTCGGACAAAGACAAATTATTTTTATGAACGCACACGGGAGAGAAAGAGGTTGTCGCGCGCGCTACCTTTTTCCCGGAAAGGGCGGGATTCGGCGTACAATGGCGATACGAACGAAACGCCGCCGTTCGTTCAAGCGTACACGAGTCTCTCGTAATGGATGCGCAAGGGGTCGTCGAGGCCGCTGAAAAATTAACAAACCCCGGGCGTTGCGACGGCGTTGAGTTAATGGCCGCTGCAATATTCACCAACCGAATGAAGTACGAGCCCTTTCAGCGTCTCACCCAGACGGTTCTTGCGATCACGAGATTGTCGTCTACGGTAGTTGACTCTGAAGTCGTCCGCGTCACTTCTAACGGATTCAAAGCGACGTGAAAGAAAAAACACGGTGAGTTTCTAATAAAAAAGTCCGTTCCAATTGTTAGCGCACAAATCGCGAGCGGTTCGCATATACCGTTGTTCGTTGTTTAATTTCTTATGTCACAAAAATATCGTATATTTTATAAAGTCAAAATGGCAAACGCAATTGAAATAAATGTTGTTTAGAATTACAACAAATTTTAAGCTCGTGATAACGCTAAACTTCGTTTTCCCAGATGTAACTTGGAAAAACACATGTATATTGAATTATATTATCACGTTCTAGAGGGGACGGAAACACATTTCGATTATAAAAAGAATTTTATCCCACGTGTATCGGGAGAATATCGCGCGCACATAATAAAACCGGTATCTCGCGCGCAGCTCTTCCGAAACGAATATTCGTGCGGCGCGATATAAATGAAATTGAAAGCGTCACATAATTCAGGAGCACGTTCGTTGCCTGGTTCTTTTCGGCGGGCGAGGGGAAAAGTTCCTCATGGGCGAAATATTCGCGAAACGTCCTCGTAAGGGAGATGTACGGGATAAAAGTGTCAAGAACGCCCTGTCTCGAAACATTTCCGCGAAAGAACGAGCAAGCGCATAAGTAGACGATGGTGTGAGCGAGGAAAGAGTGGGTGAATGGGAAGAGAGAACGGGAGCATAGCGCGACAGAAAGAAAGAGAACAAAGCATACGTTTCTCGTCCGCTCTAATATAAACCTTATCTCCCCTGAATTTTCCGTCGTCTCGCACAAACGCAACGACTCGCTTTTACGGGAGAGAAAGTTACTTTTCATTTTTACGCGCTCGTCCAGTCGTTCGCGCTGCGCTACGCGCAAAACGCACCGGACCGTGTTATTAAAATAAATTTTGCAGTCCCGCAGCTCTAAGAGGGACAAGATCAATTCCGTGTGTTCACGCGCGCGTTTACGCAATTTAATATTCAGTCCGACGGTGTCTTTCGCAGTTTCTCGACTGAGAGGAAGCTCTGTCGTCGCGGTGATAACTCGTTGACCGTAAAAACGAAATCGCATGTAGATCCCGATAAAACATTGCTATCTCGCGAGCTCGCTACTCCGCCGGCGCTCCGTTGACACCGTATCGTAGATGTGCTCGTGTATCTTACTTACTTGTTTGCACACGGGCCGGGTGTGTTTCTCCAGCTTGTCGATTATCCTTTAACGTACCTATTTTCTTCGTCGCGTTTTTCTTGACATCGGTCGTCGTTGTCGTCGCCGTCGCGCCACGTTGCTGCGTGCCGGCGATCGTAAAGCGACGAAACAACTCTGGAAAATATTATCAGCCATTCGACCTCGCGCGAGTCGTAAACGGCTGTTCAAAAAGTAACATGAATCTCGGGCGTTTCCGTTTCGCGACAAAGAAGAAAGAAAACGCGATCGGAACATCTTTTATCCGTGATCTCCTTCGACTGCTGGAGTTACACACCATCTTCGGCGGGGCGCGTTGTGACCCCGATATTTCGAACGCGTGCTTGCTATTTTAAGAAGAAATATATTCATTGTTCAATATACGTGGCTGTTTCGATAAAACATTGATCTTCTTTATATCGACATGAAGCGAAATCAAAGTTTCGAAGCGCGTCATCAATATATATTTTATATGTGATCTTGTCTACGGTGGGATTTATGTATCGAACACATACAAATGACGCGCGTTTTTGTTTAGCGCATTTACATTTTACGCGTTTCAAGCGTGATTTACGAGAATTCGGATGTTTTTCCCGACCCGGAATTGATATTTCTTCATTACGACGTCGGATCATTGCGTTTCCGGTTTATGTTCTCCGGTTGACGGAACGACCTATCGCGCATAAAGACCGCGCGCGGATGTTGCACGCTCGATGATGGATAGTCAGACGTAATGAGGGGAACACGTCGGATGTGCCCGCAGCGCGTCGGGAGATGTTGCGAGTTCTGCTAAAAACGAAGCACAAAAATGAAAGGTGAGAGCGACAAAAAAAAAACAAAAAAAAAACAAAAGAGAACAGATACGAGAGCGCTTACTTTCCTTCAGAAAACACGACGCGCTATTGTACTACAGAAATCTCGATTGTATACGTACGTACAATGCTTATTGAATCTCTCGAGAATCTTTCATATTTGATTTTAATATACGCTACTTTATTGAAAATTTCGAGAGCCAAGATGAATTGTTACATGAGCTACATTATTTTTTATCGATACTAGCGAAAAAAATGGTATTGTCATTAATAATAATTTTCCTGAAGAGGCTGTTGTTGATTCACCGCGACGACGGAGCTTCCTCTCAGTTTTGTCAGAGTGAACTCTGACAAAGTGAACTGTCCACGAAAGATCGGTATGAAAATGACACTAACATTTCAAGCTCGAAAAAAAATCATTTTCGGAAATTCTTATAACACACCAAGAAAGCAAATTAAAATAGAATAATCGAATAGAATAATAACTTTATTAATAACAGCAATAATTGAACAATAATACCTGTAATTAATCACAAGAAATTCTCTCTTGTAAAAAAAAAAAAATCTTTCTGTTCTCTCTCACTTCCAGGAACATCTCTCAAAACATTTTCGCACCGAGAAAGATCCGGTAAAGTAAAGTATGAAATTGATCAAGCAAGATAGAATTGCGAATGATCCATAGAGAGTCGAATAAAAAGCTAGAAAGAAGAAATTTCTCGATCGCAAGAGAAAGAGGCTGAATACATATATATATAGATCGCTCGATTGCTTTTATTCTTTATATCGAACTTCTCCTTGATCCTGTGATTTCTTTACGCTTTGAGGATCGCGCTCCAGACAGCGCAAGAAAGAAAGACGGACGATCTGTCTTGTCGCGAGCGTTAAAAAGAGACAATGATTCCCCTTCAGCGACGCTAGAAACGCGCGTTTGCGAGCGCGCGGAAAAGGATGAGCGCGATGCATTTTCGCCCGTGTTTTTCTCATTTCTTCTCTCGACGAGCGACGCGGTGCATTTTGGATGCGTAAAGCAACGGCTGCAGGTTGTTTGCGACAGCGGATGACGGGTTACGGATGTCGGGCGTGCTTGCGAGCACGGTGATTCTTCCAGTTAACGCGCAGAACCACGTTAGAAGTACGTGTGTAGTGTGTGTACACAAGTAATATTACTCACATGACACGTAAGGAGATCGAGCACGCGTGTTCGGAAAATTGCATCAGAGAGCTTCATATATTAGATTGTCGGAAAGGTTTTAAATCTTTTTTGAATTTTAATCGAGAGATTTAATAAATTTCCTTATTATCTCTTTGTGATAATAAGGGGAGAGGTTAATTGTCACATAGCTAATATCTTATCTACTAAATACAGAGAAATATTCCTCTTTATAATGTAAATTGCTACTAATCACGTGTACAAAATAGTTTTTATTAGAAACATAGCATGTATTTTTTTTCTTTATGTAGTCTTATTAACGTGTCCTACAGCTGTCAGAGTGATTTTTTTGTGAGCACAATTTCCATCTTCTCCATTAATTAATCCACTGTCCACTTCTACTGCCCTGTGAATATTTTCACTCTCACTCTCTATTCTTCACCATTCAGTGAAAAGAAACTGATGTGAGACACCAAAACTATCCAAAACTAACTGCTGCGTAACTACGCATGTTCGACTGTTACGGCCGCCATCTTAGAACTAACATGGCATATAATTACAATGATGGTTAAGTAAGTATAAAAAAAATTATCTAAAACTGTCATATTTTTATATATAAGGTAAAATTGTCTTTTACATTATTTAATTAAATTAAATATGCGCCATTTTGACGGATGATCTTTTGCCGTTATTGTGTATAGTGTCATTATTCCGTCGGTGTAGAATTTCTGCGGCTTCACCACACGTCACTTTAAAACTTTTCCAACAACCAAATATTATTAGATCACTAACCATCAAACTTATCATAGTAATTAATATATATGTAATATAATTATACTACTAGTATTTAGATTGTATAGATTGGTTATACAAAGCAAACATTCTTGAGAGGATCATCTACAAATATCTCGGAATACCACATCCATACAGGATTAATGTCAATATGGAAATTACAGAGTATATGGATCACCTCAATATTGACATTGTGTAAAGTTTCGCATGAGCCATTTTCCATTTACGCGCGAACTTTCCGAGGACTGTTACCTTAATTAAATTCACGTAATTAGACCTTGTTTAAACTTCAAATAGTAAAGCTCGAACGATAATACGACCGGGCAGAGATATAGAGGGAAGCGAGAATTTGTTTAGGGAGTTATCAAACTCTTCGGATTCGGCGTACAAGAGAACATTGTTCGCAGATAATTCGAGGTATAAGTTTGTGCGGAAGAGAGCGAGTCAACGCACAAGATTCGACGGTAAAGAAGTCGGAGAATCTCGACGCAAAACTTCGTTTGCCTCATGCTCCTCCGAAGACTATCTCTCTTTGAAACATGCATAACGTTCCATTCTATATTGTAAAGGGAAACGTCTTCCGGATAGTGAAGTCAAACGTGGCGCGTACGTGCATACATAAAGGTACTACGTCGCGCGAAACGACACGTCGTCGAGATATGCTTGCGTCGCATGCGAAAGAGGGACATTCATTCTGATTTTCTTAATTTGGACAGCAGCGACGTCGCGCTGTGATGCACCATTTCAACGCGAAAATATAGGATTCCTTTTCAGTCGGCTGTAACTAACCGCCGGGCGCAAATTTCGCGGAAAGCTGTCTCACAATTTGCTACACGTGGTCGCGGGGGAAATATTCGTTGAATATGTATATTCAACGCCGTCGTACAAGGAAATATTTATGAGAGTGCAGTTTGTAGTCTGTGATGCCGTGCAAATGGCCGGTATATACATTTGATCCGGTATTTTGCGCTCTATACAGCTTAAGAACACCGCAAAGTAATCCGTTTTTTTTTTATATATTTTCCAACTCGACCGAATCTGCTCGGAATGCTGTTTTGCATTAGCTTCTACAACTTTGTTGTCAGCTTTTTTCTTTCCATTAGATATCAATCTTTTCGTAGTGTTTCGATATTTTACATACAAACAATTTGTAAACTGATATTCTAAATATTACGTTTTTTTTCAAAAAATTATCATTACTTATGAATATTTATGATATTTTAAAACTTTTTTCCTCGATATTTTTAAAGTGCGTTATAAATGCCGTGAAAGCGTTAAAGAGGAAGAGTTTCCTGAAAGAAAATATTACTATAAAAGGTGGTAGATGCACAATAAAAACAGCGTACGTATTGACGTCAGAAACGTAAATGTCAGCATACAAAAGTGGTGATAAATGCAGCAGCAATCGCGTATCTCTTTTGGGATATGTGCATTCATCATTATTCTAGTCGATGGCTCGTATTCATTTCAATTTTTGTACGTCTCTTTTTGCCGCAAGCATTGCATCCGACCTATAATGGCGAACCCGAGACGCGAACGAAAAGAGGATTTCAAGATAATTATAGGTCATCTAATATTAACATTTTTATTAAAGCCATGAATTTTTTTTACAACGTAGATAAACATTTTATTTTTCTCTGATATAATTACCAATCTATAAATTAAGCATAACGTAATATATTTGATGAAACAAATATTAATTATTAATTATTTTATAATTCATATAATAAACAAGAGGGATTATCTCTCATATAAAAATCAAATTTTTATATATTTTTCTCATAGAAATTTTTTTACGACCACGTGCGAAACAAAGCTTTTAAAAGCAGACTTATTTTCTTTTATCAAAGACAATATTTCCGGTTGTAGAAATATATTGCAGTCACGATCGAGCGAACTATTATTATCAGGAGAGATCCGCAATGCCAGCAACACCCGTCGGAAGGATGATAAATGTTTGTCCGTATTTAGCCTCATTACCGACGATTTGTTATGTCGCATATGGTCGCGTCGCCTCGTTGAAATATACTCTTGCTCGTCGAAAATGCTCTTTTTCATCCACAACACTCGATTTCGAAGAACGGATATTTTTATTTCTTTGCTTCATAAAAAGATCGATATTTGTAAAATTTTGCGTAACAAAAGTAATTTAATTTATTATTTTAACTTTGTCTCTCCAAGTTCTTTCTCATTCATTCTTTTTCATTCTCGTCTTTTTTAATTTCGTGTTCGAGCTCTATAATTCCATATTGGATATTAACTCTGCTAATATTACGTTTCGCGGACACGGCGCCTAGCCAAATTACAAAATCAGTGCGCAGAAGCCACATTTAGCCTTGGCCAGTTGATCCGAGAGATTATATAATGTACATGCGTCGTAATATCGGATTACATAAAATGTGCAGCTATGCGAATTCATAGCGGAGCCGAATTCCGCTTTCATGTGCATAAGCTCGCAGATACGCTCATCAGTCTTCGATATAATGCAATAGTTAATTACTTTAAATGAAAATGTACGTATAATGGAAATTCTCATTTAGGAGAAAGACTCAAACACTCCCAACAGACAGAGATTGAATTTGTATTGCGAAAGCAGAGAAAAAAATGAATACTCGAAGTTTTATTTTCAATGATATATATATTCACTTTTATCACTTTTATTCACTTTATTCTCTCGTGGTAATTAAAACTAGAATAGATAAGATCAGAGGGGAATAGAAAAGAATTCAATAAAATCGTAAAATTGGTTTCCAATTCTCTTTGCAGAGAATTATAAAAATTCATAATTCTACAAATGAATTCTTTGTCATCTCTGTCAATTTTCTTCGGCTATTTCCGCAAAGCTGATTTAAATGTCGCTCATTTCTTATCAATAACATTTTTCTAAGACACGCAGAGTCTCACCGAGTATTCCGCGAGTGATTTTATCTGCTCCCGACGTAGTTTAATTTGCTCAAAACTCCCGAGAGAAAGAGAGAGAGAGAGAGGGACGCGGGCTCAATTACGACGCGTTCAACGATTTAAGCGGGCGCGGCATTACTGGACGTGATTATCGCGCGACGCGCGGAACGATGGAAACTGTCGCACGGATTTGCCCGCGTCATCCGGCCGTTTTACGATGAGAAAATCGTGCCATGCCCGCGGTGAGCCATGAATATTTATTAGCTTCGAGGACATCCCGCTGGTGGTGACTCCCGCAAGAGTGCCCCAACATTGATTCGACCGAACTTCGCGAGTTCGGTCATTGTACGCGGCTTACGAGTAATCAGCGTGACAATGTCGAATCTTACGTATTGTTTCGGGGAATTTAACACGAGATAATAAATAGAGGATATGCGCGAACGTGCGTGCGATTAATTCTGACATTGTGTATTTTTAAATCCTTCTCAGCGTGTATTTTTCCTGTCTTAGCGATAACCGTGATCGCTTATAGGAGATATCTGTTTCTGATATCGACTCAAATATTTGTTGGCAAGAGTATCTATTCTCCGTACTCACTCTTGACGTTTAAATATTGTCTTATCAAATATGAAAGATTATGGAAAATAAAATTTATAGAAAGATCGATATTTTCACATGTGTGTGTGTGTGTGTGTGTGTGTGTGTGTGTGTGTGGAAACTAGATTGTCAAACTCGGTGAAGAATAAAACTGGAAAAACTAAGAGATATTTTTTTTAGAAAAACAATAAACAATATCATTATCTAATAAATCAATTTATAAATTTCTAACTTGTGTGAAATATTCACAGATTTTACCGAGGTATTTGACGAGAACATTTTCATTGGAAAAAAATGTTTTGATGTGTACGCTGCACGTTCGCTCTAACATCCGCTACCAACAACTTTAATGGAATTAGAACTTATTTGCTGCTCACAATACATGAATAATTCATGACAACGTGCATCCCGGATCGTTAATTACCACTCGATAATCATATTTCAGTTCTTAACGGGGGCGCAGTAACCCGAGGCTTTTAAGCAATTAATGGACGCCGCGTTAAAGGCGGGATATCGAAAGTGCCGGCGACGCAAATGCGATTTCCGCGACATGGAAAATTGAAGGTGCCAGTCATCAATGTTGAAAAAAAAAAAAAAAAGAAATGAAACCGTACGCGGTTTCGCTTGTCGGCGGCTGCGAAATAGATCATAAAAGTTGCATTAACTTCTGAGTGCTCGCGCCTTTAGCTCAAAACGTTTTACGCCAAAGAAATGTTGTTAGAGTTGTTCTCTGAACGGAATAACGACGTTCATTATGCAGATATATTGGTAGATATTCGAAATTGCGTACTGTAAGTAGTTCCTATTATTAATAGCGGATCATAATGGAAACATTATACAATGATTACCAGTCGTACCGACTAGTTGTAGAAAATTCGAAATGCGACATTGTAATATGTTCGTATTCGTGTTACGTGGAGTGTAACGTACTGCGCGAGCGATTATATATATAGATATTATGACTTTTTATTAAAAAGAATATTAAAAGAAAATATAATTTCTCTACAACACGACTGTGAGCCGCGAGATGCATTTTTTATTCATACGCGTCAGTTCTTCTACCAAAAACCGGCTCTTGTCATTTCTCCTTTGCGTAACGCGCGCACGTGTCGCGGAAGAAACGCCATTGTCCAACTGTCGTCGTCGTCGTCGTCATCATCGCTGTGAACAAGTCGGCAGACGAAGAGAAAGAGAAAGGCGTGGCACTTCCGTCTCATCCTCTCGAGGAAGCTGACGTAATTTCCACGCTGAATCAGCAGTCGACGCGGACGAAAAGAGAAAGAACGAAGCGGAAAGTCCATTTAGCGTCCGGCGAACGACGATACTTTTTCTCTTCTCTTTATTCTCAGCGTTACGTCTACAATATCCGTCCGCGGTCGGTTTATGTTCCTTGAACGGGGACACCCTCAGGTGCGCGTCAGCTTCTGATCCCGTCGCATCGATCGCGCGCGCGAGGGAGTCCCTAAGCCATTTGTGAAAGGGTCCGAGCGCATCTGGGAACTTTCAGTGGCGGTGCAAGCGCATCGCCTATATACGCTTTTCCGCGTGATCGAACGATAATATAGACGTGATTGCCTGACCGCTTTTCCACGACGAAAATGTCCGCGTAATTTTGTGCGCCGGCACTTTAGCAAAATTGGAGGTGGCTGTGTATTATACATGCGACGGCAATTTCGACTCGTTACTTGGAACATTTCGCGAAGGGCCCCGAGCGCGAAAACGGCCAACGGATTAATTAATAATATAATTAACTACGGAATCAATTTCGTTGAATTAATTAACTGCCGCACGCTTGACATGGTGTACTCCAATAGTGAACTAGCGAGAATTGAAATTGTGGATCATCGAAATTTTACCGTCGCGTTGAAAGTGACCTAGGATCGTAAATTATTGAAGTGAAACGCCCTCCGCCTAGCCGCGAAATATTTATTTTAAATCCTAAATTCACAATAACGCCGTAATTAATCACAGAAGATACTTCCCATCGTGTCTATAGCCGAGTATTATTTATTCTCTTACCTGAATTATCTTCATTACAATTTGCAAAATATGTTAAGCTTATACTTTTTACATAAACTTTCTTTAATTATGTGAGAGCTTAATGTACAAAACCAGAGTAACGAAGACATTTAAATCGAAGAAATTTATTTCGTGAAAAAATATATAGACACATTCTTCAACTTTATTATTCGAGATTTATTTTTTAACTATGTACTATTTGTACTTAAGATGTAGAAATTTATATAGAAATCTTTTAAATTTATTCTTCAAGACTTATTTTTAAATCATATGTTTTTGCAATTAAAATGTCGAAGCATCTTGTTTTTGCACAAAGTAAAGTCTTCAATTCTTTATATCACGACTGTGTGTATAGCAATTTGTTAAAGCAGTTTCAGTTTCTCAAAGCTTCAGTAAAGTGTTACGTTTTATCTTCATCTTTCTCTCCTTACACCCTGACAAACTGCGCGAACGGTTCATCGCCCTGATCGATCCTTTTCGGCGTGGTCAGGGATTTTGATTTTCTCTTGTAAGCTATATCCGGAGCCTTTTATCCGTCGTCTCTCTCTGAGATGGGAAGCGTGTAAGATCCGTTATATATAAGCTGTTTTTACTCGGGACGAGTTCGGCAATCTCTCGTCAATTCAATTCCGGAGATAAAATTTAACAACGTCCCTGGTGTGCCGGATTTAGTGTCCACAGCAACGCAATTGCGTTTGGGGCATACTTCTCGAACTTCGGACCATGAACGTGGAAGGTACTTCAAAGTTTCGAAGGGTCCGCCACTTCGTGGTTTCTTGGACGCTCTGACGAATTTACGATGAATATTCAGTCTTATAAATAATGTATTGTCGCAGGTGCTCGCAGAAAGCTTTACATGTGATACGTTGTTGTCGTTTAGGGTCAGTTTGTCAACACTTTTCGGCGACGACACGTCGAAACTCGTGTAAAACGGTTTACGTACGCCCGTAACTTTGATGGAACTTTGCAAACTACGACGTGATAATTGTATTATGTGAGCGATAAATAAACATATAAAATTGGTTCTTTTACATAGATAACTTTTTATATAATAAAAAATATAATATAATTTTGTAAAAATTTCACGCAAAGTACGAGTATTCCAATTAAATCGTAATATTGCGATCATAAATGCGTGTTAAAAATAATAAACTGAAACTTTCTCTGTTTACGACTAGGAGAGATCAATGAAATAATAAATAATAATATTATTGTGTAGAGAGTATATTGAGAAAAGACTGTACTTTATAAACATATACCATCAAATAATTTCAACTCGTTGAATACAACGCTAGTGTGCGTTCAGCACATTTAAATCCAAAATTTTTAGGTCATCCAGCGTTCAAATAATGGCCGTATTGACAAAAGTGTGAACGTCGGGCTATATTTGCACCATCCATTGTCACATATTCGCATAACGCCCGAAGCACTAGCTCGCAAATGATCGAATCGAAATCGACGTCGACATCTGAAACTTGTTTCACGCTTTGCGTAATACGATCTTTGTACTCTAACAAGTATTTTCGAGCTTTTCGACGATGCTTCATCGTTTTAATAACTGTTGTGTTCTCTCTCGCGTATTGAATCTCCCAGGCAAAACATATCCGCCAAATACGAAAATATACAGATTTTTTATACAAACATTTATATGCATTTTTTATACACACATACATACACATATATCTATTCTTCTGTAAATTAAAAATCTCTTCTAAGTTATTTTCTTCTAAAAACAATTACTATCGAAAGCAATTAAAACTAATATTAACTAATTTAGAAGTTCAATATTAAATTCTGTCATTATTATGTTTTTTATTAATTTACACGTTTAAAAAAATATATATTTACACGTACATCCGACATATTGGCTTGTATCGACCCTATAATACTTAGTTGAATATTATATAAATACTTCTATTATATAAATATTTTGTCTTATTCATGTAAAGAAACTTTAATATAATCATTTACCGCTTAACTGAATATTTCGATCGAAGTAATACAAATGTACTCAAACGCACAATATACTCTCTCTCTCTCTCTCTCTCTCTCTCTCTCTACAAAAGACAGTACGAACTGAAAGACATAACGAACCTGACGGGTGTGATCGAAGTTGTCTGGTTTACACAGTAGGCAGCGCAAGTTCAACATCCGCGTCAGCAGCGCAAAAAAAAAATCTCGGCATGCGATTGTATTGGCACGAGCCTATAAGGAATTTAAATACGGCGCCGGTAAGGAAAAGAAAACAGCGGATCAGATCTTCGCGATTTCTTTAGTCGAGATGAATCGACGAAGAAATCACGGCGAAGAAATAAGAATCGTTTGGAGAGCAGCCGTATCTTTTCGAGCTCCAATCTCGAGCTTTTTTCCGGAGAAACAAAAGTACGAGAGCCAAGGAAAGAACGATAAACGAACGTGCTCGCTGACGACCGAGTAACGTTGTGTCCAAAACGAGATTTTGAGATATGTGTGTGTGTGTGTGTAGTTTCGTATATAAAATCGACCTGAAATTCTCTCTAGTGATGATTACTACTGTGAAGTACAATAAAAATAAAAAAATAAAAATCAATTTTTATATCAATTTAAGTTACAAAAATTTATATTTTAAAATATATTTATGTTATTTTTACATGTATAAGCTTATATAAAAGTACGCATAAAACAACACGATCTCCTGTTCTACTTAAATACAGAAATTCACAGCTTATTTTTCTTATGTTCTAAGATAAACTTTAACAAAGAAACTTTGTATGAACATCAATAGTTGGTAGTTTATTTCAATCACGTTACAATAAAGTGGAACACAAAACATGTCGACGTAACTTCGATGTTTCACCGTAAAAGATTAAATTCGCGCAACAAATACAGCGAGCAAACGAAAGTTACCAAGAAAGTTGCTTCAATCGGTTTGATCGTTTTCCGCTCGCCGTTTTCCGCAAGCTTATGCGACCGCCTTTCGTAGTTTGCTGGTATCTTTTTTGGCAAGGCGTCGATTAGACGGAAATTGCGGGAAATGTTACCGCACTAGCTCCGCTCAATTACGGCCGCGGTAACGCGTGAGGACGTTGTGGGTTTACCTATTCTGCAGTTTCTTGGCAGTTCAGGTGAGGTGGCGATTGAGCGGAAATTGCTGGAAAAGTAACTGCGAGATTGCCCGCCAATAGCTGCAGAGAGCCGGCTCTAAGTGAAATTGCCTTCCATTGAAAATATACATCACACACTTTCGCGGGGATAAGAAAGACGTGATTAATTACAAAATAATTTATTGCGTGAAAATAATTTTTTTTTAAATGTTCCTGTATAGCAAAACTTATTATTGAACACGTGATAACTATTTGTTTTCTTGTTATTAATGAAAATTTTATGTATATATTTTTTAGTAGATTTTATTAAGAATTTTTTTTTATTTGAGAATTATTAATTAACAACTTGCAAAAATATGTAAGAAAAAAATATCAGCGTTAATATCACGGAGCCGGTGTGTTATCACGTGTTCGCGGCAGATAAATTCTGAGATTCGCGCACTTAACGAACACGAAGCGCGAGTAAGATAAGGTAATAATAGGATAAAGCTCTCTCGTGCGATAAACCTACTACAAATTGTGTTAAGTGACTGTGAATTACGCACGATCGATAAAATATTATTTCGGCTCTACCGAGCGCCAACAATCTCGAACTTACGAGAATTCACGGTCGATCTCGATAACGCGCGCTCATTTGCCTTCGAGATGTCGATGTCAAAAAGTTTTAATGCAACTTTTTAATCAAGCTTTTCACAGATTACTTGTGACAAGAGATTTTTCCAGAAATTAAATCTTGTGAGTACTAGTTTACATTTATGCATTGTTTATTCTTTATTGTTATATTTTTTTTTATTAAAAAATACTATCACTGCAACGCGTGCGAATCGAAAAAACATTGCTGACATCTTTCTCAAACTCATTTCCAAAAAAGTTAACAGTTTTATTACATGTTGATAGATATTACACATGCTAGAATATGTTCAACTTGCCACGAAAGAAAACCCGGAAAGAATCTTTTCCGTTTATTAAAAAGTTATCGTTCTTGTGCTCGACAACGGACTTGCACCGTGTAATGGCGACCTCTTCCGCATGGCGCCATTCTCGATAATCCGCGTCGTCCTTTTGAAAATCCTCGTTCCATTCGCGATGATCCGAATCGCGCGACTCGAGATAGTAGTGCACCGACCACCCGACTCTGCAGAGCGCTCTGCAACCGGAAATGAGATCCGTGCGCGTACATACGTTGAATAGCGCGCTGTGAAGCTAACTTCTCGACCGGAAGAAATCCCACTTTGACAAAACTGACAGTAACTGACGAATGTGCGTATAAAAGCTGCGAGCGCAGGTATTATGTCACTTTCTCTGTTTGTATAACAATTTCGCAATTGAAGGTGTTTCGACATTTGTAGGATTTTGACGGAAAATTGTTGTTTGAAATCATGAGAGATTGTCTCAAAATATTTGTCACAAAGTTACAAGAAAACTGATTATAAACAATAGAGCAAAAAGAAATCTAGAAAAAAATAACAAATATTTCCATAGAAATGGCATAGAGAATATTTTATAGATTAACTGGGAGAGATAAATAGAATAAGTCTGACGCGTGAAACGGAGAAAGGAATTCACGGGATTAGGCAGCTCGAGCTCAACATGTCAGTCGCGGGACTTGGAAAAAGAATTATTCGCGAGAGAGTTTATCGGCGAGAAATATCGCGCAAAACCTACAGCAAGAACGTCATATCGACAACGATTGATAGAGAGACCATTTACGGATGGATGTGCGCATCATGTACATCACTGCAGCCACGCGTTTGAATAGAAGCTGCAACTCTCGATGCGCGGTGGGTCCTCCCGGGGGATCGCGTTAACATCGGCATTCGCGTTTCGTATTCGAAAATCATGTCGATGTTACGTGTCCGCGTGGATGACGATTGATGACACGCAGCTTGTACGAAATAAATATCGGGGTGATATTTCGAGTTGTTCGGGCAACATTCGTTTCTAGATTTCATCTAGCGGACGAATGTAGTATTGACAAACGACGTTCTAATAATTAATCTACTCGACCGGGACGACTAGACTAGATTTTTATCTGAACGAAATTCAAAGATTTAAAGTTTTAAGATAGTATTTTAGTAGCTATTCTATTGTTTCTGTCAAAAATTTGTTTAATTAATTCAAAACAAATGTTTTAACATTAATTTTCCTTTGCGTATAAAATCTGATGCAGTTACATCGCGCGCGAGAAATCGCAACGTTCTCGCTGGTAAACATTTTACACAGTTTCCTTTTCCGCGATGGTAAACCAAACTCACCCGGCGGTTCAATCCCCGCAAAGCCTCGCAGATTGCTTCGCTCGTTACTCTCGTATCTTTGCAGGAAGCAACGGATTTGCTCGCAACTTTCTCCGACCGACTCAACATCGAACTTTTTCTCTCGCCTCTGGCGTCCTTTCTGAAATTCGAACGGGAAAAATCCGCGACGCCCTTCTTGAGAGAGGTAATCTTTTCCGCGCTCCAAATATGCGCGCCGTGATCGACAATTTCTCTTGACACTTGTAGAAAACTCTTTTCAACGAAAATTCCGAGCGCTTGATTTGCATAAACAGCGCGGAAAGATCGTGACGAATTTGTAAGGATTGGCTGTCGCGGAATAAAAATTCTTATTTCTTTCGTTCACTCTCGTACACTCTCTAAAGGTGAAACACACAACTTTTGCCTCTCAATCGTGTGATGTAATCTCTTAGATTGAATATATTTCATACGAAAGTCATGTGTCGTAATTACGTATATGAGATATATTATCAATGATTCGTTAGAATGTGAGCTTGTATCGTCCAATTTTGGTACCAACAAATTCGCTTTATTTGCTACAGTGATCTATAGAGAGATATTGTATCTGCAATACTATGTATCAACGCATCGAAATTAATTTACAGTGCAAGGTACAATTACAATAATATAATTAAAATCAACATAACACAATATTGCAGATTGATTACACAAGCTCATTAGTTTCATTATTTCAACATTGATTTAATTGGCATCGAAATATCGTGCGATTTAAAATTATATTTTCTACACGCGAATAAAAAAAAAAAAAATTACTTGGTAATAAAATTTCCATTTAAAAGAAGCGAGAAAAACACGCGCACGTATTAATCAATAAAGACATGTCTTGTAACGAAGCGCGTCACATATCGGTGTAGCGAATCGTAATTGCGTTAGAGTCTGACTCATCTGCCTGGGAAACATTTGCCGCGGCTTTGCTCACAAAGAAGAGGGTTTGCGACCTGTGCGATATTATTCACTTCCGCTTTTCGTGCAAAATTGAAACACGTCACGTACGTCGAACGGTAATATCGTTCTACAGCGCGGAATTTAATTCGATTGTTATTAGTCTTGCGCACGATCTACACTTGAATTTTTTAAGCCACAATTGTGGAGGAGCTACAATATCGGTGTATAACCAATTTTCACCTTTTTCACGAAAGCCACGCTGTATATGTCCGAAAAAAAATGTTACGCAGTTTCTATTGTTACTTGTTTTTGCTTCTGATAAAATATAGATTGTGTTAAAATTTAAATAAAAAAAACAAATATTATGCGTGTAATATATAATGCAAATATTCTTTTACAAGTCGTTAAACTCTTACATGTATTATTTATATTTAAAACTTCAAAAAAAGTTTCAAGTTACAAGATAAAAACGCTGCTCATAATCTCTAATAACGCGTACTTTAAATAATGAAATTGTTAACAGGACGAGCTTTGTGGTACAAAATTATTTGTAATAAAATGCACATAAACTTGCATATAAATTCCGTAATCATGTTAGCAAAAAAGATATGGCAGGACATTATAAACTTATCAGGGTGTCTCGTTATAAAATATGGTTAATAAAAGCGGCTCTCTACGTGCCGTTCTCTTTGTGTGCGCACAGACGTTTTGCGCACTTTGTCTACTACGATCGTATCGCACTCTTTCGCACTAGCCGCCGTTATTAAAGCGCACAACACTTAGTCTGCGTGAAAATGAACCGTTCCTCGTCTCTTCGTCCGCCTACTTCTGGTCGTGGCACTTCCGCCAAATGCTGGAAACGCGCGAAAACCAGACCGATTTACGACACGAGCCGACGCACGAGGGCCGAAGTAAATGGCTCTTTAAAAGTGGATGCAGTTCTGTATGTACGAAATATATATATATACTACATACAGGCATATATATGTAAGCCAGAAAAATAGAAACACATTACATATGCATCTATTCTACCTGAAAGTACAAAAAAAGGCTTTTACATCAGGTAATGTCACCGTTTTTAATCGCAGCTTATACAAAAGTATTTATAAGAGGATCGCGTAATCCTCGTCATTGAAGATTTCGAGCCGCGAAAAAATTCTTCTATTATTTTCTCGCAAAATCTACCGAGTGCTTATATTTCGTAAAACAAAAACTGGTTTTGAAAATATCAACAAGAGAAAATATTTTTTTTGCACACATGCGTACAGTTAAAACTCAATCTTGAATCTCGTTCCAAATTCTCAAATCTTTTTCTTTGACATCTCTTTCTTTGTTTTATACTTTTCTCACATTTTACCCAATATCAATGTTTTTATATTGTCAAAGTACACATAAATAAAGTGTTTCTGTTTCTCTCCAAACTCAATTGTTTTAAATCAACTTTTAAAGAGACAAAGCAGTTTTTTTACATCTCAGAACACTTTTGTCTCTAATAAGTTTTTCATAAAAAAATCTCTGATAATGCACACCGTAATTTTTCATATACGTCTACTCTGAAGTGAACAAAAATTTTCTTTTTTTTCGCTTTCTTTTCGCGCGCTACCCTTTTGCATTGTGTAGGTTAGCAAAGGGTCGATAATGGAAATGCTCGAAGGGCGCAGATGAAATTCCTGTCCTGAGTACGATAGTGATGAATATTTCTTGTTTAGGATCGAGAATGTGGTTGATTGATATATGATAAAGTCACCATTGAGGGTAAGAATGTCTATATGAGAGGGATGAAATGGTATTTTCTTGTCACTATGGCAGTCAATTATAATGTCGCGCTGAAAACGCTATTATATGTCGATCAGAAACGTTTATGGTTTCGAATCCTTCGCACAGCCGTGCTTTACAGCAATTATATACGTTTCATGAATAAATGTATAAGCTCTTACACAAAATATATACAACGTTTTTATTTGAATTCTAAAAGTGCTAACACCTATTCAAAACACGTTCTCTTTTAAATGTGTGTAGTAAAAATTACTTAAAATAATAATTGTTACACAGTGTATTTGCCATTTAACTGTCATTTCGACTCGATTATCCGCAAACTACCAGTTGTGACAATCTAGAATAGTCTTGCGACGTTTACGTTTGCCAATAAGACGCGAGTTAAACGGACAAATATATTACACGTATAGGTACGCCAAACATAGAACGGGAATCAGAATCCTTTGGTAAGGACAAATCTAGCAGCGTGTTGTGCGCAATGACCTATCTCGAGAATCGATTGAATCGAGATAGTTTGTGACGGACGAAACTTAAGGAATTCTCCTTTAGGGACAAAGTCAACTGCAAAAAGGTGGACTTTTCTAAAATCGTAACAATATATATAAGAAAAAATTGTATAGGTAGATAAATTAGGTATTTTATACATAAAAGATGCGAACCAAACATCTTAAATGAATTTTTGAATTGAATTTTAATTCGACGTTTTCACGTGTATTAATTTACACGTTTAACAAAATAGCATATAAGCTTTATTTTATTAATCTTTTTTATCACAAGGTTTAATAGTTGGTAAGAAAACAATATTACCGATAAATAATGCTGATTCAGTAAAAAAATATTATAGCGCGTATAAAACTTTTAGTGTAAGTCTATCTAAATACCACATAATTGTAGTTTCAAACATTTCCTAGTTCTATCAGTCGCAACTCATTTGTGCGCAACGTCGAATCTCGCCTCTCGCGAGATCCGTGTATAGACGCATAAAACCAGATTAATCGCAAACCTCATTCGGAGTTTCCGGCGTTCGCTCGTCGGTGTTAAGATTCGCGCCGACAAGCCGCGGTGACGCGAATCACACCAAGCGAGTTTGCAAAACAGAAGCGACATCGGCGTTCAACTTCGCGAGCCGCTGCGGCCGGCGTCGCCGTCGTCGTCTCGTCGGCGGCTCGTTGAACCGACATTGGGAGCTGAAAGCAAACTAATCCAAGTTTTAGCATCGCGCGGCGACGTATGAGACGGAGGTTGCAACGCCTCCGCAAAGTCGTAGACAGTCTCGTAAGCAAGGTGAACCCTTCAGTCGAGCCGAGCGAAAGCGACAAATTGCATCCGGAGCAATTGACTGGAGCGCTTAAGTTCCCCACACACTCTCGGAGAGACTCTTCACGATCGTCAAGTGCGACGAGACCGATTATCGAGCGCACCTGCTACGCAGCGATCGATCTCGCTTTACGCTCATAGGAAAGAGTAAGCGCGCGCCAGGCGCGGGCGTTCTGAATTCCCTCGGAAATATTTATTAGATCCAAAGGGAGCGACCGTCAAAAATCTTCTCTTCCTCTTCATTCTCATTCTTTCCCTCTCCCCGAGAAAGGTTGAACCTGCGAATGACGTGGACTTGAATTCGCTTGTCTTCATAAAATTAATCAAAAAATGCCTGTTCCGCGGCGCACCACCTGCTGTCCAAAGTTACTGTCGAAGCACTTCGGTAAAATTAAATTTTTCGTCGAAATTACTGTCGCTTCCGTACTATGTGGTGTGAAATCGAAATTATGTTCTTCTTCATTTTTATTCGTAATGTAGCATTGCACGAAGAAAAATATTTTTCTCTTTATATCAACAAAGTTTCAATTATACTTTGTTTCAATAGACATGTAATATTACATATTTTACTCACGATACAAAATCAGATATTAAAAAATAAGTCACGTAGTAACTTTCTCGATGTATTTGTGAAAAGAGAAAAAGACATGTTGCAACTTTCTGATATTTTGCTTCTGCAATAGATTTTTTTTTTTTTATAAAATCTTGTAATTTTGAACATCTTGTGTCAGCAAACGAATTCGAAATGTTTCTTCATTTTGTCACTTGTACGAAAAGTAACGAAAAGAAGAGAAAAAAAAGATACTTAAAAATCCATCATGCCATGCTGAGCCTTGTTCAAAATTTGCGCTTTCGCTGTCTAGCATCCTTCGTTAAGTAAGCGACACTGGTTGTCGTCGTCACTAGCGCGTCTCGTCGTCAGTAGAATTTAATTACTCGACGGTAAATTACTAGCTAATCGAATTGCCGGTGCCACGGTCGCTTTTGAAAAAGCAGTAATCAGTGCGGATGAACTCGACGCCGTTGCAATAGGGCGCGAAAATTCTCTATAAGTTTACTTAAATCTCACGCTTATCGTAAGTGCGCGCGTTTATTTGTAAACATATAAAGTAATCCGAAATTTTTGATGGGTATTTATATCATAAGAAATATCTATTATTTTACGCCATACATCTATTATTTCATGTCATTTGCAGACATTTATATTATGGTGCACTAATTAGTATCATTAGAATTATAGTAATTAGTTGCATTATTATATAATTGATTTTTAGTGTAAATACGTATTAAATAAGTAGTGTACATGTCATGTATAAATAATCCTATATGCATTAGCATTATAGTAATAATATAGTTATTAATATAATTTACGAAAACTGCACAAAATCCGTGCGTGCGCACATGCGTGCCATGCGCACACGCAAAGGTTTTGATCAAAGTGTCTTTTTCACAATGGGGTTATTTAATAGAGGATTAAATAGATAATTTATATACTTGAGATGCAAATTAAAAGCATCTTAGATGAATTTTGAAATCAATTCGAGTGTCTATGTGTATTAATTTACACGTTTAACAAATATATTTCCACATCCAGCATTGGTTCGTATTGATCGTAAAACTATCTGTCGCGTGAACTTACTATTACGAGCTTAAATTTGTTAAAATTTAGTTTTTGTCTCTTGTTCACCGTGTTCTGTACATAGTTTCTGATGTCTCTGACATTATGTCATGAAATTCAGTTGCCGCAAACAATCCGCGCATCGCACAACCGCGAATTTACGACTGTTGGTCCCTTAAATTCTCGTTAACATGATTAGGAACGTAATTATGCGACCGCGACATCCTCTCCGGCAATCAACGCCGATGGGCAAATATGGCAACGATGATGTAACCGGTGGGAGGCTTGAAGGTAATCAGACATGTAAATGACACGTTTGCCTCTGAGATTTGCATTAATTCCGCTAATCGTTTCTATCAGCGTCGAGCGCTATGTCCTCTGGCAAAGTTAAATACATGAACGTCTCTCCTTCGGCAAAAAAACTAGACTGTTTTCTAAATCTTTTATTCGTTTACTAATGTTTAGCATTAATGTTTCTAATTTATTTACTTTATCTTTAATTTATTCAAACTTACTTATTTTTCATAGGTGATTATACACCTTTCAATATTTCTCTTGATTGCAAATAAAATTTAACTGAAGTTTAATGCTTGATATTGTTTTGTTAATAAATTTTAAATCTACTACGATACAATAATGATAAAAATAAAAATTAATAACCGCTTATCATATTAATTTTACATACGTATATTATTTAAAATTACGCGCCGGAAACGAGATATTCTGAAAATAAGTTGTTTTTCATCGTTCATGTTCGAAATTTGATGGCGGCAATAAGCGTAGATACATATATCGCGCCCAACGCACACAAGTGATACGAAACGAACAGCCGAAATCGCGGACAAGTTCCGAGAGCTCGTCGCCGGGTCAAATTTGCAGCGACTGTCCATTGAATGCTGCCGAGCGTGCACGTGAGGTTTGCGAGCAAACACACAGCGGTATCCCCTCATGGTTTGCGTACCGCCGTGTAACGTAAACCGAGACCATCGCGCGCACAGACGGTAACAGGAAGGCAGGGGACTTCCACCGACGACTTGGCCCGAACTTGCTAACTGCAGATTGCACCGGGCCGGCGGTCGTATAACGTCTCGATCTAATTGCGAGCAATGTTTCGCTACCGCCGGGCGCGCATACCGGGATTTAATACTAATATCGCACCCGCAGTTATGCAGATGTCGTATTGCGCTAGTACCGGTGTAGGCGAATATATTGTACTAAGGTGAACCTCTGCGTGTGTGCGCGCCACGCGATCGCATCGGAGCGAGTCTTATAAATAATGCATGTTATCGAAGGCGGAAGAACAAACGGAGAATGAGAATCAAGATGATAAATAATAATAGAATAAACCTCTACTGCGGCTACTAAAAAATATACAAAGTCGAGAAAACAAGATACTATTTTATATATTAAAAATTGCACGATGTAACGGATTTGCTCGGTTTTTTTTTTCAAAACATTTTTCTCTCTGTACGCATACGTGACATGCCGCAACGTGCCATTTATATGTAAATCTTTGAAGCAATACCAAAATAATATAACAAATAAATAAATATCAAGTATTTTGTACGCATTTATACATAACAAATACTAGCGCAATACTTTGCCGCGGTGGGTATAAAAGATTTTTGCTTTCGTTACGTAACGACGTGTCATTTAAAGAGACGATCGTCGTCAGAAGCTCCGGCATTGACTGACCTTCGTATTACTGTATTTTGCCGTCGTCTTGTTAAGGCGATGTTTTGGTACGATCTTCCGACAGTTGTTCTCGACCGTTCTCGCGTTACGAGAGCAGAGCACGGCTGGTTTTCGATTACCCGTCTCGAGACCGCCGATATACACCGGCGATGCATTCCATTACTCCGTAACTGTACGGTGGCGACCCACGTAAACCCCGCTAATGGTAGATCCTGCTTGTATCTTTGTATGCGTACCGCGCATATCTAGTCCCGGAATGCAAACTACTGCATAAAGCTGATTTCTGCGTCAGCCTTGGTAGGCGATATTGCCGAATTGTATTCCGAATTGTATTGTAGGCTTCGAACAACTAATCGGAACAGTTAAATCTACTTAGATATCGACAAGAATATGATCTACGATATCCCATTAGTTTGTAATATGCGCGCCGATTGTCACGAGATCTGTACGCATCTTCTGATTTATGCAGTGAATTACTCTTGTCATAGAAATAAATTAGAATATGAATGTGAGTTTTCAGCAGCTCCAACATTCATTCTGCAATTAAACATTTTATATTTTAATTAATTAATTAGAAAATAAGCTTCTGAAAAAAGTCCAAACTTAAATAGATTAAAATAGATTAAATTAAAAATTGAAGAATCTTCTCAATCTTATTGGAATTTGCGATCGCAGCGTGTTAAGATTTATGATAGCGGTGGATCTTTAAGAGAATTACTTTTTAGCAGGTGAGGCAGCGAGGTAGAAAAGGCACTTCTTTTAAAGGACCTTCGATATTCGAAGAGAACGTCGAGAGAAGCAGCCGACAAACGCCCTAAAAAGGATTACTTACGTCCTCCTACTTCGGAGAACGCGATACAAAACTGCGCCGTTAAGCCGCGCGCTTAAATCGCCGTACTCTGCCTGATAAACGATACTTTTCCTCACCTTATATATTTTGCACGCGCCAGAGATCGAGCAGCTGCTAGTAAAATACGGTGCGGAGAAACGTGCTTGCTAAAAAAAACCCAGAACGATTGATGAGTGTTCGAAACGACGCTCAGATAGCGACAGTAGTATCACATTGCTGTAGTCGTTGACAAGTTTCATTCTTTAAAAGAACAAATGTCAACAAACGCTGGCTCGTTATTGGTGTTTGTGTGACAGCTCGCCAAGTACAGCCTTTTACGATAGCGTCATTGTTGCTCGAAAATTTCTTCTCACCGAGTCATTTTTTCTTTTTTTTTATCCGGAAATAAATAAATGAGGCCATATTTATGACGAATAAATTTTGAGTACTGCAGTGTGTGCATTGTCAAAAATTACTGAAAGCGTCTACTTTTCATTTCAGACAATCGTTCTTCGAACAATGAAAAGCACATCTCTGTCGGTTTTATGATTTCTCTGCTTTTACTGTTTTACCACTAATGAAAACTCAGATCAAATAGCAATGTCGTGTCACGTAAAGCTTGAACCACTGCGCCTCGCTCGTTTTTACAATAACCCGTAAGGAAGGAACAGGAGTGTTCTGGCTTCAGACAACGTCCGTCCCGAACTTCTGTTCCGCGCAAGAGACACAGTGGCTTTCATCCTGAAGAAAGCCTCACTCGCAAGCTGAGCAGAGGCTGAACTTCGGTCTGATTACGAATTGAAGATTCGTACTATCCGTGTGATTCTCGTGCCTTGCACTTCGCACGGGGAAAACGTCGAGTGAAGTAAAGGGGACGTACACGTCGGATTTGCAACCTCGACTCCCGGCTACATAGTTGCCAGACCAAGGCAGGAAAGAACAATTTTATCTGGCGAACAGCTACGTGCCAGTTAAATATGTATGACCACTGCGCTGCACCAGACGAGAAATGGAGAATTGTGAATCAGAACTGGGATTGGAAACTTTGGAAAAGTCCTCGACAAACAGTGGAAACCTGGACGTACGTTATGTGTTATAAGAACACGTGCGTGTATGCGCATGTGTGTGATACTATAGTCCATATGACACTTGGACTGAACTTTGTAACGAAGTAACCGAGTGCTGCTATCGTTACACATCGATGTATGTGTTCGAAGCGAGAGATTATAATTTAATTTACTCGGAAAAAAAACTCGGGCGGATTTTAGCCATTAGTATCAAGCGCGAGTTTTGCGCCGCGTTAATATTCTCGATGAACTAAAAGAGCGTGGTTTTTTCGGAAAAAAAATGCCAAGATTGAATTTATCGCGCGTTGAAGTCACGGTAATACAAAAAAGTTTTACAAGATACGTAATTTAACGTTTCTTGATTGGCTAATTACGAAATTGAAGTTATATATGTTTTTATCTCAAAATACATAATTTTATATGTGTACAACTTTTGTTATAATATTTAAACAAATTTCTCACAAATGTTAGGAGCTACTAAACTAAGTAAGAAAAGGCAGTGATAATATATATATATATATATATATCTTTATTAAAAAACTTTCTTGTTAAAAAAAAGATTTACTCAAAGAGCAGCATCATCTGTAAGTCTAAAATAAAGATATTCGAAGTATCTGAGATTTCTCATCAATCTCGACTTTCTACCGCGTACTCCTACTTTTGATTCTGTAGAAACTTCCTTAACGAGCAAGAACGGTCCAATAGACACCTCGAATCTTCGAGTTTCCTCAGTGCTTTGTTATAACGAGCTCCGTCAAAGGCATAGTCACTTCACACGGAAGATCTACATTATCTATAGCATTAACAAAAACAGAATGCAATATTATGGTTCATAAATTGTGAAATTTAATGTATTAAATGTGGCTTGATTATTATTATTAAACAATTTTACACAGAAATATAGAATTTACGTATGTTAATTGAAACAAAATAGAAGAAAAAATTACTTTTTTTGATCAATTAAATTATTTTATTTCAAAAATACAATAAGAATATATCTATAAAATATATAAGACTATATCTATATGAAATATAAAAATATTTATAAAATATCGGTATTCCTGCGAGCTGGGAAAATTTCAATATCTTCGACGTACAAATCTCAGGAGGAAAGGTATTAAGTTGGCGATCGATACTCACCGTCGCTGTCGTAGCGCGGCCATCTAATATGCTAGCGAGACGCGAAAAGATGCGCGTAAAAGAAGAAATATAAACCGTCGTGCGGTAAGAATCGGCAATGATTCTGTACTCACTCGGAGAAGCAAGAAAACTATTATAAAGTAACATCGGTTGCTGCGAGATGTCAATTCACGCGAGACAATATCGGGCGACGGAAACGGTTGTTTAAATATTGGAACACACACCGGGGCGAGACAAGGGTTATTGAAGTTTCCGCGGGCGGTTTCTTTATCGAGAAAAAAGAGAGCTTCCTTTCCGATATCGTGCGCCTGCGGGCGTAAGCTTTCGTAGGGGTAGAGACTTTTTGAACAAGAGAACCTCCTGACCCGTTTAAAAGTTTCCGTGACTCCTCGCTTTCTCTTTTCCCTCACTCCTCCTCACCGACTCCCTTCGGTCTTTTTTTTTCTGCATCCTTGTCACGAATGTCTAACTTTGGCGAAATGTTCCTCCTTTTTTCTGGAGGAATTATTATCAAGACGGATGCTTTAAAAGGCGTGTTTCCGTTGCACGCGCAGTGGCCATGCGCTCGATCGTCGATCGCGTTGTACGAGAGATTGTCGGTATTTCTGTAAAATTGACTAATTTATTGACTAATTTGCCAGTTTGGCAAATTCCGATAATGTTTCTTTAATGATCTGTCGAATACGACGAGAACGCGAAATATAGGAAAAAATTATTTCAACAACTTAATATTCGCCAACGTAATCACGCCTTACGAAAATCTCTCTAAATAAAGTCAAAGAAAACTTTAAAAATAAGAAGATCGCAAACGTTAAGTGGAAAAACTCAAGTATTTATATCATTAAAAAATATGGTTTTGCTTTGGATGAAATCACTTTTGAACGCACAGAAGAACTTCGAAGATGCTATTATGAAATCCCATTATCATAAGCGCAAAATTTGGCGGCTCTTCATCGTTTCGTTCTCGATATTTCCCTTCTGATCACGTCTTTTTCCTCTTGCAATTAAATAATTAAGTGCTGGCACTTAATTCGGCCAAAGCGAGACCCAAAAGATAGGATACTCCCCGCCGTGCTTACGATTACTTCTACAATGAGAAGACGACGTCGCGCTCGATAATCAGAAGTACTAATGAGTATCTACTTCGCGATGTGTAATTAGAGACAACAGCGCGCGTCCTGTGACTGAAGTCTTGTGAAACTCCGCGATACGTTTCGGTTGCGAGAAGAATACTTTTGATAATGACACTCCACATTTAGTCGGGTGATGACAAGAATAATTTTCTTGTCAAAGAAGCATTCCGGAGAGCGGCATGTCATTAATTTGTGAAGAAGGAATAAGCAGAAAATTAATAAATTTCTCAATCGAAAAATTAATTCCTTTGAATATCAAGTTTTTTTTTTAAATCAAGACTGAACAAATAATTTCTATTAGATTATTTCATACATATATGAAACAATTGTTGATTGTTTTGTGTCTCTTCAGCATAACGTGACAATTATCCATGATTATATTGTACGATTGATTTGATTCATCTGCAACCACGAGTTTAATTTTGAAGCAGGCAACTTTATTTAAATTTTACCGTAATCTTTCACCGTAATCCGCAAAACGTTCAAACTTCGCCCGAGCGAGTACAGCGGGATACAAGACTGCAAAAAAGTGGCACATTGAATCCACCAGATTGCACCGAATCTAGTTCCCGCTGTTGCGTTATTGTGTTTCTATTGTTGCAGCGAGGATTACAAGTTCGGTTCATTAAAAACGGTTGTAGCTGCAAGCGAAGCGCGCCATATGTATCCAACTTTACAACGATTGGCAGAAAAAAAGAAGTGCGAAGGAACGAACTTCTCTAATACATGTAAGAATTCGATGAACGAATTACACGTCGTCGTTTTCCAAACTCGGACGTGTGTAGCCAATTCTACTTTTTAAATAAATTATTAACTTCGACGCACAATAGTCAAACGGAAAACGTGTGCACGTTTGTATTTACGTAGGTTTTTGTTTGTAATTTACGTAAAATTACTTCACGTTATACAACGTGAACATTACAGCAACTACTTGTTCATTTTATTCGGCCGTTTCGACGGGTCAAAAGGGAGGATAACGAATGACGATCTGATTGATTGAACGCGCGATCGAATCAATCGACTGCTATTTTCAAATTTCATGCAATTTCTGCGCATGATTGAATGGGAGGATTAAAAGGCGTTTAATTACATATCCCCCCGCACGTTCGATTATTGAATCTGCTTGCGATGAATTTTCCGCGGACCGTTACGATTATCCGAATACGATATATCGCACAAAATTCATAATTGATTATTCGAAGTGCATGTAACTTTTTGTGTGGAACACAAAATTACGCGCTTGTTGCGCGTAACCGCGAGCTCATAAATATACCGCGGTTGTGAAACATAAATGCGAATTGAGTTAATCATCTTTTTGTTTTTTTTTTTTTTAAACGCGAACTATTAAGTTTCAGCACATTTGCGTCAAGTGCGTCAGTTTGTTCGCAGCGGTGTGTTCCGCAGTAATAAACCGTTTTTTCCAGAAACTCTCGGCTTTTGTTTCGAACCAACTTTGATCTTTGCATTAATTATTGATGTAATTACAATCATCTCTCTTTATTACGCAAACTGAAATTTTGTAATAAGATCTTTTTAAAATACTCATCACATGTTCAATGTTAGAAAAATTTATATTGTGCTCAACATTTCATCGTGTATGCACGTATTTCCGTCGTTTCTGTGATTTTCAGTAGAACCGGATTACTCGACATTCTATAAAAAAGCACGCAATGCGGACTAAAGCATAGACGTAATAATAATCTGGCAAATTCTGTATGACTACAGCGTAGACTCTTTTCATGTCAGATCTATACCACGTGCTCGAAGACACACCAATCGAGATACACTCCGAATCGCTTGTATCTATATATACAGTGCGATTCTCGCATTATGTTTGTCATCTGCACATACATTTTAAAATTTGTGTTGAAATTATTTGAAAAAGTACACACTTGTCTGCAGTATCTATTTTCTTAAATATCTGATGTTTTATTAAATATACTGACGTTAATGCAGTGACAACTGGATATTCGTAATGTTACTTTTGACAACATGTACTAATTGAATATTTACGAGACATAATATCCATCAAAACGTACGTAGCTCGCAATTTTCTCATCGTGAAGTATGAATAAAAAATTCTCACGAAAGCGAACGTTATAACAGAGTTGGCTTAAATCGAATTCAGCATCCATCTCTGGAGCTTCCGAGTTGTAACGTAGGTGGTTTGTTATTCCAGCGCGAAAGGGACGCCAACGCTGTTCTCTGCCAACTTTGCGCGCGGAGTTATGTCCTCGCGGGCAAATACTGCACATAACTTCGCTATGAGTGCCTAACCTTACCCGGCGGCACTACTACTGGAACACTGCGGTATATTCTGCGGTGTGGATAATATTAAGTTATACTTGACAATGAATGTAACCTCTCCACGCGCAATTTTAATAAGTAAAAATTATTTTTCTGACGCATGCAAAAAAGAAAGTCATTTATTTCCGCGCGCACAAATACTGGTAAAAAAGAATACTACGATTACTGTTATTTTTGCAAATATTCACGAAAAGTGTCTGTGCTATTCTAAGCTTATATCACGTTTATTTTATATATTTCGTAAAAATTTCAAATAAAAAAATTTGCATATCAAAATTATATAATCTCAAAAGGCAGAGATTATAAATAAATAATTGTTTACTTGAATAAGTAACAAAATCAGTCACGTAGCTGCAAAAAATATAAAAATAATAAACGCTGATCTTTTCTCGCCGTAACTATTCCTGCAGCAGCACCAAAATTGGGCGTACAAATTCGTGCCGAGCGAATCTATGCAACAATATTTCACGTTTGAGAGCACCGTATGCTTTTCCGATACCCGGCTGGTTTGTTTTCCTGTTTGCCTACACAAGGCTCAGAGTGCTATTTTCACATTTCGATCTGTCCAACTGCAGAAAGTCGTTACACAGATGCAATCGACTGTTCTGGTAAGCAAAACAGTTTTGTGTTTTCGCATTCTGCTACTTCGTCGAAGACGTATGTCTCTCGTGCTTCACGCATACGGCATTTGCACGGAATTAACCGTGTCCATGTAATTCTTAAAATAATAAAAATCGCCAAAAATTCGGTTTGTTTATCGATCCGGCGTGTGTGTGCGTTTGATAGCTTTATCTCATTCCGAACAGTATTTACATATGCCAAACTAAATATGATTCGAACTTCAAATAACCAGAAAATATTAAAAATTTTTCTCTATTTCCAAATTTTACGAGACTGAAAAACATGCATATTAAATAATATGTGTGTGTGCATGCGCGCGCGTGGATAAAGCAAGTGTATAATAGAATAGCTATTACATATTTTTATTTATAAAAGTTTAAAACCATACGTAAAAACTATTTTAATTCTATATTATAAAATTTGTATTATTTTTTTCACCATACAATATGAACTGTCATATGTAAAATAGCAAGCGTTATTATTTTTCTTTTACAAAACTTTTTTAAATTTTAAGAATTTAACAAGAATTTTTCCAAATGTTAATTTTTACAAGTATAACAGATGATTAATATCCGAAACAAAAAAGTAAGCAACAATTTTGAAATGCTATTTATTTTTTCAATATAAGTCATTTTTTACGAATATCGATGACTTTCATTTAATGGAAATCGCACGTATCTAACGAATAAGACGGATGAGAATGGCAATAACCGAGCTCAACTCGTAAATTTTGGCCATTGCAATAATTGAAGTGTGAGCTCGTCAAAAATCAACGCCTGCTTCGGGCGAACTGTCGCACAAACAGTACGCGCGATAAGAAGTCAGTGTTTGACATTTGTTCTTCCAAAAGGTGAAATTCGTCTACGACAACGGCGATGCGATACTGTCGCTATCTATGCGTCTGTTTCGGGGTAAATCGCTCCTCGTATATTTGATTTATTTGCAAAATCTCTTTGTATTATGTTGGCAGCAGCAAGGAGAAGAAAATGTACAATAGTTTGACACAGTTTCCCGAAAAGAGATCGTATCTCACTTGGTTTGCGCGGTTTCTACTGTATGTCGCGAATTTATCGGAAATCAAGTTCTCTTTAGCCTTCGGGCATTCGGCAAACTTTGGATCGCACGATTTGTGCGTCGAAGATGCGGTTTACCACCATCAATTCGAAACTCGCGCGGCAACTCTGCCACCGTATCGAAGTGGTTTCCGAACACGTCAATCCTTTACTCTTACTACGACATAATGACGCTAAATATCACGCGAGAGAAAGAGGGAGAGAGAATCAGAATTAACGATCGGTCAGCGTTTTCTCATGTATACGAATTCTCGCGGCGGTATTAACATTTGTTTGTGCGCGTGTGCCGGTCTCGAATGAAAAAGTACCGTCTATGCGGTATCGACATTTTTAGACAGAATTTTATCTCGCCCGTATGAATATTGATCACAGAACTGTATCGCTACGCAAATTGAATTCGATCGTTGCGGATAACAGATTTGAATTTTGACGTTTTTTTTTTTTTTTTTTACGGGAGAAAAAATGCGAAAAGTTCGAAGAAACAGGGAGTACTCGAAAAAGCTCGTTCGATGTCACGCAAAAATATACAAAGAGATTTTAGTCAGCCGGGTATTCGAAGAGTGCCGGACAGATGTGTGTGTATATTCGCGCGTAATGGAAAACAGATCGACTTTCCATCAATAAGTCGCCCGTTCTCTACTTTCCAATTTCCAACGCTGCACGACATTTGGCGTAATGTGGATTTATTTTAATTAAATATATTTTTTTATTATTTTATTTTTATCAAAACGCATAAATCCGTGAAAAGAAATTACATCGCACGTATAATAAAATGCAAATCGCGATTCGCTCCAATTCAATTAGTCTTTATGCGCTTAATACATACACATCGAAACGAGTTCAATTTCGGCGATTGATAGCGCTGTTGATCGCTGAAAGTGGAAAGAAGAAAATTACTTCGTCACATAGAAAACCTAATCGACGAATCGAAACGAGAATAAATCCACGGCTGTAATTCGATAATCTTTTGGCCGGAAGGCGATTAGAGGATGCGCTATGGAGCTTATAACTATTCGTCTCCGGTTATCGCACACGTGTACCCGCGTTACGTAATGCAGTCCCGTGAAAGCGACATTGCGGACACTTGTTAGTCGACTAATTAGGAACGGCAAACGAGTCCGGGCTACCAAAAAAGGAAGAAATTACACGAACTCATGTAGAATACGGGGGTGGAAAGAAAAAGCAACAAACAGTGAGAGGGCGGGAAAAGCAGTTTGCGATCGCGCTTTTGCGCGTGCATCGCGCACGCTAGCGCTCGCAGTAAAGTGCAGTGAGATTAGTTTAAACCGGTGCTTACGATTAGGCTACAGCCAAAAAAAAAACAACCATTGCCTGAGAATCCATGTTAACTGCGCAACATTATCGAAAGTTGTTAACTTTTCCCGTTGCGAAAGATTTCTTGAGCTTTTGTTAGCGATTAGAAGTGTAAAAAAAAAAAGAAATGCTACTTAATGCTACACGCGCATAGATATTTATTCTCTTTCTCTCAAATACATTTAATATTTAATATAACTGTATATTTAAATAAGTAAAGGACTGTGTGTTTTATTAGATGTGTATTGGATTGTCAAAAATAACCTTTTTGAAATAACGTGTAATAAAGCCGCAAAAATTCTGCACCGACGAAATAATGGTACTATCCACAAGACGATAAACAATCATCCATCAGAATAACATATATATATAATTACTTTGATTATGTTGTCAATATCATCACAGATTTAACATAAAGCTCTCGATTAAGACTCGAAAAAATTTAAAAAATTTTCTAATTACTCAATATTGAACTATTAATATATAAACAAAATAATTGCGGGTTTTGTTATTTAATAATAAACAATAGATTTTATTTATTAACATTTTACTATATATAAAACATGTTTTATATAGCTTATAAAATTTATAAAATTTGTTCGGTATTTTATGTTTTATCAGATTCGTGCGAAAATATTCGCGGTGTTTGTTATTAAATATAGAATGTTTTTTATTTATTAAGTACAATGACTGCAATTATTTTTACGCCCAAATAAAATATAAAAAAGTTGAAAATTACTTTTTTACAAGCATATTGAAAATCCTCATCTTATTGTTAGATTTCATCAAAGTATTATATCTCAAGAAACACATGAAATTTTTGATGTGATTGAAAATGTTATCGAGAATAGATAAAATATATCAGTTTTCTTACACATGTGTGTGTGTGTGTGTGTGTGTGTGTGTGTCGAGCGGCCGCATGTATGTCAGAACACGCCGGAACTACTGAACGAGTGGATAATACTCAGCAAAAAAGTTCTCGATCTGTTGATTTACGCGGTTTCCGGCGAAGCTATCGAAGGCAAAGCGCGGATACGAGCTCTAGAACAGAGAAACAGCGACGCAAAATATTTCCAATCTCGAAGTTTCACGCCCAAAGTTCTCACATTGAGCTCTCTTGGCCCCCAATGCCTGATCCTTTCTACGCCATCCTTGCCACATACACACACGCACACACACATACATACACATAAGCTGCGTTCCTTGCATCGCCGCTCGCTGCGTATGAATCCTTTGCCAGGAAAATAACAAAGTTCCCGAGACTGAAAAGTTCGCAGCAGTTTTATCATTTTTTTTGTCGTCTGTCGCCGGTCCTTTGTTTCTCGGTCGTGTGTTCCATTCCTCTAACTCATCCCATTCTTCGCCTATCTGCAGAGGCAAGACTATCGCGGGTTTCCATAAAAAAATTATCTTCCGGAAAAAAATGACACCTGCTCTGCTCTTTAATCATTTAAGGCTACTAGAGACAATGTGAGTAATAAAGCGTCTAATTAAAACGTAAAGGTACTTAGATCGAAAGTGTTGCATAATTTCGTGACGTACTTGTGCGTATATCAAGTATACTACTAAAGAAAAAGAAAATATATCGCAAGTAATATTCGCAATATTCGCTCTTTTGTAATAAAAAGATGTACAGTTTTATATAAAGATTTTCCTAAACTGTTGCTTTTATTATTTAGTAAAGTTTCTTGTTTTGTATTGTAATAAATCGTGTCTCAATTGTTATAAAATAAAATATTGGTTCTCCCGATTGTAAAAATAATAACACAAGATGCAATAATAAATCATTTTGTGGAAGTGTTAAAATTTTGTAACATAACTTACTTTCGTCTCCAAGTGCCAGCGCTTGAATATTCCAAATCTCTTCACTCATATTCCAGATTCCGAGGTATCCTCTAACGTGTGCAGGTCTCATACATAATTTATTCCGTATCATGCGGGTGATCTGCAAAATTAAGTTAAACACCACAGCGACGTCGAAATGTGCGAATATTTACCGAGCGAAGCGAGAGAACATCATTCGTGGGTCGAAACACAACCGTATCGATTACGTAATCTGGGAAGCTGCGATTCGACGCGCACATACCCGGAAATCAAAACACATCGGGTGATACAAAAAGGAGGAAGAGAAGGAGAAAAAAAATGAGAGACACAAAGTGGAAGCAAAGTGGAATAAAAGAAAAGTCCGCGCGGACGGATTCCTCCATCCTTTTGTCTCGATGTTTTCTCACAGGACTATCGCGCTTCACGGGAGCTTCCGCGGCCGATGCTTTTCCGGATTGCACCCAATCCCATCCATTTACGCTCGTCGATTTTTCCCGGCGACAGGAATAGCGCGAAAATCGTATCCGCTATTTTTTTTTTTTTGTACTAAGAGAACGAAGATCTTTGCTCTGTACAACGAAAATACACGTCGTTTGTACTCGCGTAAATCCATTCGCTGACTCTATCGTCTTATCGCAAAAATTCGCGCTACGTCGCGTAATTTATTCGCGGTGTTACGCGCGGTCGTGCTGACATTTTTCCATATCATATCGAAATCATAAAACATCCGCGTGCGTCGGACCGGCGTGACGCGTTCTCGTGACAAGCGTCACGGTTTCGACGGGAATATTGCCACTGACGCGCTTTGCTTACACGTGTAATAACGCCGGCCGTCGCAAATCACGCTGGATGGTGCTTCCCGTTCGGACGCGTCGAAAAATTGCGAGTGTGACGGAAACGCATCACGCTTTAAAATATGCGCCATTTTTTGACAATAAAACAAGTCAAGGGATGCATATAAAAAGCATTGCATAATTCTGTTATTCGGGCCGTCAAGCAAATGTTCGAACTGGATCTCTGAAAGTTTTGGAATTAAACACAACCAACGCGAGCACGTGCAACAAATGTGTTAAATTAAAAATAAACGTAATTATTATTTATTTCATAGTCACTTTTTGCACAGTCTACATAAAATACTTATATTGTTAACAACAGTCACTACGTGACGACATTTAAAAAATATTCCCACTGTACAATGTTATACTGCACGTAACATAGCCGGTACTATGCGACTGTACAACATTCCAAGAGTACAACATACGAATTATTTCTCTGGCCATTGGTCGCCGTCTTCACTTCCGACCACGGAATTTTCGATTCACTTGCGTTATGCTCGTGCATTATTGCCTCGGAGTTTCCAGTTACGTGCGTCTGTTCCATATCTGAAAAATCGTGATTGAAAAATCTAAAAAAAAAAAAAAAGTCAAAGAATTTCACAAAGAGCGCGAACTCCGAATTGAAATACGATTTTATTCATTGTACACGCATCTCGTTAAACATATCGTATAAAATCTAGTTACAAAAATTACTTTTGTCAAGCGAGTCCTAATCTCGTGCGAACACGACGCATAATTTCGCAAGGGAGACATATGGCAGAAATTTCGCAAATTTCCGTTTCTTTCGTGCCATATAAATTCCCGACGCGTTAAAATGCATGCCGCCGTTCGGGCGGAACGACGTCTTTGGAAGAACATCTCGGAGTAATTTTTCTTTCCAGCAGCGAGTCCCGGCGAAATGGCTCGCCGGCGAAGCTTCGGGAAGATCGAGAGTCTCCGATTGTTTTTTTTTTTTTAAATTTTTTTTTAAGTTCACCCGCGATGGCAGCCTGTGCGCCGCCGCCGTGCAATTTCAAACGTTACAATGTCCCCGAGGGAACGGAGCTACAAAGTAATTTTTCCCTCGCTTCTCTCTTTCTCTCTCTTTCTCGCTCACTCGCAGGATATTCCCGATGAAACCTAAAAGTATCGCAAAACCCAGTTTGCCTCGCATGACCCCCTTTGAAGTTCGTATATGTAGTTCAAGCACTTGAATAACGAATGTTACGATGTTCTCCGTTCGTAACGTGCGACTTTCTACGGCGATACTGTCACATAAACTAAACTACGTTCTCGCAGTCATCTCGTATGTCACGCTTATACGCTTTGTTACGTGAAATTCACGTTGCTTCACTGCAGGAGAGGTGAAGGTCTCTTTACACTTGTTCGTGATTGGCGCAAAGAAGGCCATTAAACTTCGAATCGTGACTTAAATCGGCTGCGACGGCGTTGCTTTTTCACGCCCGAGCGGCGGCAATTGCTAAATTGACGCATTAATTATAAAACGAGTAATATCGTCAAAGCCGCACACGAGCACGGAATATCGAATCGCGTGCCGTCCAATTTAACCCTCTCTCATTTGATGAAGTAGATCGAATTATCTATTCACGTAGGAAGAACGAAATAGCGAAACTACAATGTGCGACGATGTACATACATTAACAATTTCCTATATGATGAACAATTTTCATTAAATACTATAGAACGGAAATAAGCACTAATCATGATAAATAATAGCACTCGTGTAATTGTAAATGAAATAAACAGGTGGATTTATTTGCTTGTAGTACCTGTGTGAAAAGTAACAAAGAATTTTTTAAGAGCAATACTTTTTAGTTAAAGCGTAGCAATTCAAATCGTCTAGAGCGATTAACATGAGACAAAGCCACATCTTGATGCTTCAATAAATTATTCGACAATACTGATGCATCTGTTCTCGTTGTACATTCAGTGAGTAGCTCGCTTCGACCGCATTCTTTTAATACGTTCCTTTATTACGGTCGACATTTGGATGCGGGCCAGTTCGAGACTTCGTCTGCTGCCTCTGCCTTCTCTTCCAACTTCCTTTCCGCGCGTCCGCTTTCAAGAATATTAACAATAAACTTTAAGCCCGTGCAAAATACATTTTCTTCTACTGTTTTATAACGCAGGCTTTCAGTTTCAGCGCGAACAATGCTTAACGCGAAATTTTGAGAACGGTCGTTCCTCTTTAATGGCTCTCGGCGATAAATTTGCCAGTGAGCCGTGCGGAGTTTCGCATTTACATTATCGATTGTGGATGCTTTCATTATTTTTCTCTCTTTAAATATATATGCTACATATATATTATTATAAAAGAACAATTTATGTGCTTGTAAAAAACTAATACGCAGTAAATAAATAAATAATCTCTTAATCTCTGTGTCGAAAAAAGATTTATTTTTTTTTCTTTTTATACATATTTTATAATACACGCACACGCAAACGATATTTTTGACGATTTAATCTAGAGAGCAAAATTAAAACATTCAAACAATCGTTAAAAAATGAAGAAGGAACAAACGAACTGAGCATGTGACGAACTATTACCTCGGAGACGAATGGTAGCAATATTGACTTGTTAACGAGATGAGAGTTAGGAGTGACATGTTGCGACAATTGTAACATTACCATTCAACAGCATCGCTGTTGAATAGATTCGGTTCAATATCGGTCGTCTATGAAATCGAACGAGCGTTATGTAATCATTACGAACTGTCGGATGTGAGGTTTCAACAATATCGTTCGCATAGCACTAAATCACTTTCTATTCATTAATCATTGCACGATGGGACACGTCACAGTAGATTTATATCTCATTTCGGCATTTTGCCCGCTCCATTAAATTTCACGTGGGACAAGAAAAAGTTCTTTCTCGGATATGATGATATTATATTGCTTTGTACAAAATCGACTGACGCTCGAAAATTTTGTATCATTGCAAGACTTTGTTTGTGCGATGAAAAGTATATCTTATAATAAATCTCTCTAATCTTTCTCTCTTTTTTAATTTCTCATCCAGTTACAAGCTATTTTCTCTCTCTTATACGAGAGAGAAAACTGTTGCTCATTTATATTATTCTCATTTGTAAAATTTTATTTGTAACTTCTTGTTGTTGCGTTAAACAATTATTCTCTTTACATATTTGTTCTTGATATTTTTTACGTAGGTTTTTTTATTATGTAATTGCGATTATAATTAGATGGTAGAACTTCAAATCAGCAATTGATTGACCGTTGCCTTGTTCTTGAATAACTGTTATGGTTTCTAGTTTTGTATTCGAATATATTCTTATATTATATTATTCTAGTACTCAGCTTTATCCATAACTGTGCGCTCAATAAAACTATTATTATTATTAAAAAATTATATTTAAATTTGTTTTTCTGCAATAGTTTTCGATACTCACAACTATATTGGTAACGACGAATTGTTCGTTTAATTGTACAGCGAGAAAGCGCGAGACAAGCTAAATGTCATCATTGTGAGAAGCGCTACGAAAACAGTGCTATGAGCCGCAAATTCCTTAATGATTATTGCCAACGACGAAAGTTGTCGTTGTTCAAATATTTCCGTAAGACCGTCGGAAGTTCAAACAACGTTCGAGGTGCTCACAGAGTCCGGTCCGGAGTGCGCGGAAAACGGCGTGTGCACGGCCAGCCGAGTATGAACAGACCGCATTCTCGCGGTCAACGAGTAGTGCGGGTCGCCGTTCGGTCGAGCAGTGGATACAGCTAAACGACATTGCTCAGCACTCAAGTAATTCTCGTTCTTTTGTACACGGTCGGCGCCGAGAGCGAAGCTAATCCCTCTTGTACACGGATCCCTCGGGTCTCGCAACGGACATTTTCCGGTACGATTGAACCTTGCATGTACGCGCTTTCAACCCGAGGTATCCAATCCTCACGCTGTCGCGCGAAACCTGGAGATATAAGCAACGACGAACAAAGAGCTTTTCGTTATCTTTTGTAAGAGATTAACAGCCGCGAGAGAAGAAAAGAAAATTAATTATTTTAAAAAATTTTTTTTCACTCGGAACTTTGAACTTCAAAGTTAGAAATATATTTTTTTGCGGTAAAAAAAACAATGATGAACGACTTTCTCGACGAGTGTATTATTATTAAAAAAATATATTGTTAAAAAATATATTGTTATTGAGAAAAGTATCGTGTTTTCAAAAGATTAACAATAAGCAAAATTTTTTACGTTTCTCCCAAATGGAATAACGTTCGGAACAAAGGACGACTGTGAGCGATTTTTTTTTATGTAATCTGCAACATGCGAGCGTACCGCAATTCGTCGTATTCGGGTTATTCGTGGCGAAGATTAAACCTCAGCCATCGCACACGGTTTTCCTTCGTATTTGCAATCTGGTTGTAGTCGACAAAGGATAGGAGCTCGGAAAGTGAACAGCGAGAGCTTTGATACCTTGCTCGAGAAATAATTCACTGTTTCGTTCTCTGAATTGCAAATCCCGGCAAACACTCACCGACATCGCTCGGATGAGCAGGGCTTAATAATTTATAATCCCTGTCAAAGCCGTACGTCTCTTTCTCGAAAATACTACTCGTTTCGAGATCTTTCGGCTTCAAAGGACGCGAAGATGCGGAAACAACGTGGGGCAAGCTTGTGCGCAACCATTGCCATTCTCTTCGCGTGTGTGTTTTCTCTCTCAGTTTATCTTTATTACGCGCGGTAATCCCGCAGGAACAATTACTCTCGCGAATGTGTCTAGCTAAATATATACGTATAAAAAAAAAAACTTTTACGGCGTTTTGTTAACTCGCTCTTTGTGCCATCATTGCGAAATCATTCATTTTTCCGCTGGGCAATTTGTTGGACAAATTGCCCAGCGGAAAACCTCTTTGACAGAAATTGCGATAATGAAACTTGTCTCGATACTAATAACTAGTCCATTGACACATGTTATGATCGAGTAAAAAATTAGTTTTGACTATAAAATTGCCAGGTGATAAAAAAAAAATTTACAATAAAGTTATTTAGCAGTTTATGTGTATTTTATAATTGAGGAAGATTTGCACTTTCTAGTGTAAATATAATTAACATATCATATTATCTATCCAACGACTGCATTGTCAAATGCAGTATTTCAAAAATAATCTTTCATTAAATTTTTATACATTTTTACTTTTATTAAAGCATTTTAATACCTCACACGCATTTTTTTCATTTTTGCTGCATTTTTTAAAAAATTACTATCATTCTCTGTCTTTAATTTATAAAGTTAGTTAACTCTTCGCGAGAGAATTAATTTATTGTATTAACTAGGAGAAATTGTGTTGCAGAGTGGCGGCCAAAGCGGTGTATGGACAGCAAGCGTAATTATACTGTCGATTGGCATCTGGATAGGCCGAGTCGGGCCACGTCCAGCGGATGGCGAACTCGCGCATCTAACATCGTCGCGTGAGCGATTGGAAACCGTTCGACAGGTTCTTTCCGAGGTGCCTTTGATTGACGGCCATAATGACCTACCGTGGAATATCAGAAACTTCGTTCACAACCAGTTGCTCGACTTTGATTTCGACAAGGATCTGCGCCAAGTCGAGCCTTGGAGTAAAAGCGCGTGGAGTCAAACCGACTTGGTCAGACTGCGACAGGGCATGGTTGGCGGCCAGGTAATCGCACAAATAAAATTGTGATAATTATGTTCTAAGACTTTTAACGTAACAAGTCTATAAAATAATATCGGATTTTTTAAAACACCCGAGCTAATTTTGTTATGCTTAAATTTAATTAATTATCAAGATAGTGTAACACGCTAATGTTATAAAAAGACATTTTTTATTAAGACATTTTTTTTCACTACAGTATAACTCCAGTAATTTCGAATTCTAAGAATCGGAATTTCCATGCTCTCAAAATTACTGGATTTCTATTGTATTAATTATACAATGTTAATTCTCGCAATTCGAGAAACACATTGTGGTATTGCATTACTCACTTAATCGCAGACTATCTAGAAACTATCCCTATTAGTGATGACTAGACTAGGGTTTCGGATGTTGGAGATAATATGAGCGTAACGGATTTGAATGCATCGATTATCATTGTCGCATGCGAGTACTCAAGAGCTCGTTAAGTCTGAATGAGCATTAAGCGTGCGTCATGCTGACACGCACACGCGTATTACAGAAACAATACTAATTAGGAAGAAAATGTATCTCGCGTGTTGAAAGAGAAGAAAAAAAAAATCATAAATCAATGCTAACATAAGCATGTATCATAATTTATTACAACATGTTACGTAACATATATTTTTTATTTGCTTTACAACTGAAAATGTTTTAAAACTGTTATAAAATTATGTGAAACTCGTATATGAACTTTGTATTATATCTTTGCACACTTTGCCTCATCGTTTCTCTTTGAATATACAAAGGAGATAATTTATTCTTCGATAATATATCCATATGCGTAACAATTATTCATTTTGTTTTTCAGTTTTGGGCCGCTTACGTGCCGTGCGAGTCTCAGCATCTTAACGCGGTCCAGCTGACTCTGGAGCAGGTGGACCTCATTAAGAGGCTCATAGAAAAATACTCTCAGCAAATGCAGTTCGCTGCATCGAAGAGAGGTAAATGCAGTTTTATCGTAATGAGAAAACGCGGAATGTTACGCTCGAAAATGTTCAAAAACGATCCGGTATATATTCTCGACGAAGTGACTACTTCATTCGAGCGTACTTTTAACTTCTAGAGATTTTGGAGGCTCACGCGAGGGGCAGAATAGCTTCTCTGATTGGAGTGGAAGGTGGGCATAGTCTAGGAAGTAGTTTAGCCGTTTTAAGAACGCTCTACCAACTGGGTGTACGGTACCTCACGCTGACACACACCTGCAACACACCGTGGGCGAAAAGTTCGTCGGTAGAAGACGAAGATGAAGATGGTAAATTATAGACGCAAGTTTGAAAACATCTTCTTTTTTCTCTCTCTCTTTTCAAGCAGAAACTGAAATTTGCCAACTCGAAATTTTGTGAACAGATGGCAAATACGCTTAACAAGCAAACTTTAAAATTATTTGTATCTTCTCTATTAATATGTGCATCTCTTTTAATATATGAAAAATACATTATTATGCAAAATACATCTTCACAAATAATATTTTATGCATAAACAGAAATGATCACATAACAGCTTAATAATTCATTGAACAGTTCGTCAAACTAATTTCGTTAATTGCCTTTCGTATTAATATTGCTATCTTTTCATATGTATTCTCGATTACTTGATTTTTACGTCGCGACTTCTTCATAATATAAATAGAAACTCTAACAAATAAAACGACATTGATATGTCTTATAGGCGGAGGCTTAACAGCATTTGGCAAGGCGGTGGTTCAAGAAATGAACAGGCTCGGAATGTTGATAGACCTCAGCCATAGTGCGAGATCGACCATGAGAGATGCTCTAAGGGTCAGTAAAGCGCCGCTCATTTTTTCACACTCCTCAGCGTACGCTATTTGTAATTCTTCCAGAAATGTGCCCGACGACATTCTCAAGCAACTGGTAGGTACATAAATATTTCCGGGAAATACTTCGTAAAAACTATTTTAACGTTTTTCACTTTCGTAAACCGTTTTTTCTTGTTAGAAATGAGAAACGGTTTCAGTTACAATTGGTTCTCGCAAGAATTTAAGTAAAAAGTACATAAAAGTTGTAACGTTTTATAAATGCACATCTTTGCACTGCGTAATTTCATTGGAATTGAGTAAAAGTGAGAGAAGCAGAAAAGACCACTTTTTTGTGGCAAAATTCGCGCTTGGAAGAGGACGCGAGAATAGACGATTGACGATACAAAAAAAGCAACACGACGTGACAAAGATAAAATCTCTTCCGCTTCCTCTACCGAGTCTTCCTTCCTGCGGACAGATAATTATCCCGAGCCGGAGTTCCAATACCGTTGCGAAACATTTACCGACGACAATTTCTTTTTATTGTCGAGTTTTGTGCCCCATTAAGAAGCGTCCGGCACTCGCTCCGCCTCGTTAAGAAGCGAATTATCGAAGTCGAAAATTAACGGCGCCTAGAGCCAGTGAATGCGGTGCTACGATAACGAGGTCTCTCTTTTCTGGTGCTCATCGATTCCATCGATCCCCCGCGCGTCGCGTCGCCCGCGGCGGTTGCACGTTTCGTTTTCCGAAGCAAAGGCGCGGTCAGGACACAATTTTCTCTGTGCGCGTTACACCTCTCATTGAGCTGGCGCGAAATTTCCCGGTGCGACGCTGTGCATGTTCATGGAACGTCGGAATTACGTGCGCTCCTCATCACGTGCTTGTTTTCCAGGCTGATAACGGCGGACTGGTGATGGTCACGTTTTACAATTATTTCGTGAAATGCGGACCCGAAGCCAGCGTCTCGGACGTGGCCGAGCACATTTACTATATTCGAAACCTAATTGGCGTGGACCATATCGGAGTCGGCGGAGATTTTGACGGCATCAACAAGTACGTTGTAGACTGTATAATGATATCAAAATATCATATTTGTGATACAGTTTATAATCTATTTTCAGTTTATAATCTATTTTCACTTAAAATATGTAAAGAGAAATTAATTATTTTAACTTAAGTTCTGAAGTTCAGTTATAATTAAACACAATTAACTTTAATTAGTTATGTTATTACAATTTTACCAAACTTTAAAGAAGTTCGTCTTTTACTGAATTAATTTGCTCGCAAAATGTCCTTGATTTTCTTTGTAATAAATAAACTATTAGAGTAGGAACGTTATTAATTACACGTGAAACATCTTTCTCTCTCTCACTCTTTCTCAGAACTCCTCGTGGTCTCGAAGACGTCTCTAAGTACCCCGAACTATTCGCCGAACTTCTCCGTAGCGGCAAGTGGAGCGTGCTCGACCTAAAGAAAGTCGCCGGCTTGAATTTACTGCGAGTCCTCACACAGGTTAGGGTCGATTACGGTCTGAAGTGCAGTATGTATGTACATACGTGCATACTGCGAGCGCTCTGACGGGTCTTAATGCCATCATAATTCTGCTGTAGAAGTGCATGTTACTGGCGCACTACACGACGGCACAACCACATGATTTTACTCGCTCATACTCATAAATTGCTCAACTTATAATCTGGCGAGCATAGAGAGCGAAACTGATAAGAGATTTCTATTATCATAAACATTATCACTATTTTTTCGCTCAGAGACTTTTAATAAATATATAAAAAAGAATATTTTTTAACATTTCTCGCGTCTAAAGAAGACTCTATTGTGAGTTCAACACGTTTTGCTACTTTTTTACTGTAATGTATCTTTTTATTGTATGTAAAATATTGAACATTCAATTATGCTAGAAAAACTAACTTTTATTTTTATTAATATTTTTTTATAAACAGTTTTTATGCACACTCGTAATTAAATTATAATAATTAAAAAAATACCTCATCTTTTTTTACGCACTAATTAATTAATTGACTGACGCTGTTATGCACTAGGTGGAGCGTGTGAGGGACGATATGAGGACAGCGGGGATTACGCCGTTCGAGACATCTCTCCCGGATTCGCCGGACACGAACGGCAACTGCGCCCTGGATATTAACTCCGTGCAAAGGGTCACGGAAGTCTGATCGATCGACTGTACGCAACGCTCGACAACGTGCGAATTAATCTTATGCCTGCACACACAGTCGGTCGCCGCGCAGATGTTCACGACCGGGAGACAAACCGCCGATTCAAGGCGTATATTCAATTATCTCGATTACTGTGCGAATCTGTACACGCTCATGAAAGTTCTTCGAACCTTGTGCGGAAGCTCAATTAAATATCGAAGGCTCAAAATAAACCTACCTCGATACCTATCTCGCAAAGGCGACGAGCTTCAAGTATTGATTATATTTTATTTTAAAACGTAGCTACAAAGTGCAGAATTTTCAATGTTTTTTTCTGTGAAAATCAAGCATAACTTCAATTAATGTGCTCGGATAATAGAAATTATTTATTCAAAGATAATTTTTCTTTTCTTTTCAATACGCAATACACACAAATTTAAATGTTTTTTCTGAAGCAGCCACCTTAGCTGTAAAAATGACGGGTTTATAAATTATTACGTTTTACACATAGCCGTGTGAATGAAACAATCCGCTCGTCGCCCCGTAACCTACTTATAATACACAGAAAGATTTTTTGTACTCGGTAAGATCCCGGTAAGCAAATTGAGTCGGTCGTTATTTTAAAATCTACACTATCTTGCTGTCAGCGCGTCTTCGCGATCATGTAAATATCCGAGATCCGAGCGAAGGTAGGATGCTGTCGAGTATTCGCGTGAAGAGCGAGCGTAACTGCACGAGACTGTTTTCTAAAACTTCGATGTCTTCCTCTCTCTGGAAACGATCGTAATATGTGTGTGAAACTATGAAACCTCGGCTGTATACCTTTGATCGTCTTCCTTCCCCTCATTGCACCGACGAAAAAACACGTGTGTTCTACCAGAACAATATTTTGTAGAAGGAAGAATCGACGTCGTGTTTCTACGAGCAGCGTACATGAATGCTCATAAAAGTTAATCAACATCTTTTCCTTTTCTCTTGCAATCACAGATATTTTCTTGTTTATCGCGTAGATACGACAATTTTACTGCGTTCGATAAATTATATCATATTTTTTAAATCAAAATAGAGAATCACTATTTTTCGTTAAATATTCTGTTATTGCAATTTTGAACATTTTAATTTTTGAATTATACGACACAAACGTCATGCGGATAGAACATATAAAAACTATCCTTTTTTAAAAATTTCTTACATTCGAACTGTTTAGTAAAAAGAAAGAATTTATTATACACATGTATATATTGTCGATGAATATTAATGTGAAACGTAACGACAAACGTTATCGTTTTCATAACTGTTTAAGATATACGCGCAAAACGGAACCGGAAACCGCAATAATCTTTAATAAAACGACAAAAATCGCCGACGAATTACCGTATCTTTCCGAAACTGCCTAGTGTTAAACTCGAACTTGCACATATCAAAGCCGCGCAGAACGAGATAAAAAAAAAAATCACTCATATTTTATACAAGCAAAAGTCATTTCTAGTTTTGCACGAATTTCGCTTTCGTGATAACGCTCAAACGTTACGTTCGTCAGATTACGGTGATTAATCGAGAGTCACGTACAATCCGAAATAAATATGTTGCTCGCAGTGACGGGTGTCGATGAGAAGACACAAAATAAATACGGACGTACGTGTTTTTCGTCATTACGCACCGGGCTGCGAGAAACCTTAAGGGCCGTCTACAATGAAGGTAGTAAGGCTGTAAGAGTAGAGTAAAAGGTTCTTGGAGTTATTTCATTTTTGTCTATACAAGTAATTATTTTGCGTTTTTTACCACGCATTTTTCATTGGCTAATAGTAAGGCAGTAGTCAGTGCGAAATGGGAATTGCTCATTTCGTTATTCCTATTATTACTTCACCGAAAAATAGTT